>VZSC01010949.1:67953-99958 GCA_013398225.1 Steatornis caripensis | reverse complement strand
GCCCGCCGCTTGCCGCGCGGCACGCCGGGAGCGGTAGTTCCCCCAGTGGTGCTGCAGCCGCCCAAGGCGCGAGCCAGCGGCGCCCTTCCTCTTCCGGCCACCCGCGGCGCACGCGTGCTGCTCCCGCCGCNGCCCGGCCCGGCTCGGGGAGGGGGAGCCGGAGCCGCTCTCCTGTCACTTCCGCGGCCGCGGGGGTCTGTGTGGCCGCCGGCCCCTCTCCGCCAGGTCTCCCTCTGGCTGTAGCGGGTAGCAGAGGCCCCGAGGTGGGTGGTCGAAGCGTGGCCGCCGTGCGAGGGAGCCCGGCGGGGAACTGGCTCCGGGAGGCCGCCCTCACGCCTGGCCTTTTCCCCTTCCCGCGCCCCGGAGGGCCGGCGGTGGGCGTTTGTCAGAGCCCGGCTCTGGCCCCCGCCGGTGTTCCCCGCGGGGGCTGCTGCCGTTTTGCACCATCACCCCAAGGGTGTGCGGGCACGCGATGTGCNTGCTCCTCCCCTGCGCCCCGGCGGCTCCGGCGGGGGCTGGGCGGTGAGGACCGGACCGGACCGGACCGGACCGGACAGGACCGGACAGGACAGGGCCGCGGGGTCTCGCTCCAACGGCCGGCGCGGGAGAAGGGGGCGGTAACCGCCAGGAGCGAGCTCCGCGCGGGCGCATGCGCGCAGGGAGGCCCCGCCACCCCCGCCGCCCTCGTGCCCGCGAGGGGGTGGCGTTGCCGGCCGGCCGTTGAGCCAGTCGCGCGGGGTGGTGGGGGGAGCGNCCGGCTCTGGCCCCCGCCGGTGTTCCCCGCGGGGGCTGCTGCCGTTTTGCACCATCACCCCAAGGGTGTGCGGGCACGCGATGTGCACGGGCGCTCGCACCCGCTGCCCGATGCAGCCTGGCCCCGCTGGCCTGGCGAATGACTCCGTGCCCTGTCCCCGAAGTTGTCGTCTTTCAGGCAGGTTCTCGGTACGTAAGCGGGCAGTTCGCTCCTTTCTTGGGAACGGGGGAAAGGAATGTGTGCGTTTCGGAAGTTTCTGTGTATGGGGTATTGCATGCCGACCGCATGACTGGCCGGCATGACGTGCATCTGTCAAAATAGGTCCCAGTTAGTGCTGTTATCATGTGGGGCTTTTTCTCCTAATAAATTAGATAGTTGTGAAAAGGAAAGCTCTTCCTAAGATGAGTGATCCTTGAAAGGTAAGGGCATGATAGAATTAGTAGTTTTCAGTAGTATCCTGTGATTGTATTTTATACCCATGAGGGACATTGAGAAAAATCTCAGAATGTTTCAGACTTAGAATCAGCAGTAATATATATTTTTTTTTTAGAGCTGTTAATGTTATCTGAACTTACATTTTAAATTTTGTGACGAGTGTCAGCGCATGTACTTGCCTAATCCTATAAATGTTGCTATTTTATTTTCCATTTTTAATGGGCTCATTTTTCATTGTTTTAGAGGGACAGAATGGAATTTATGATGCTGTAAAAATCTTCAAATGAACAACTAGAACAAATGAACGTTTATGTTAGAGAACACCGTATTCCCCCAAAATACCTTTGGCTGACCTGGCTTTAAGAAATAAAGCTTAAGTCTGGTTTATCAGAGATTTCTAACAAACTGTACCTGTTCTATTGATCCATCGAATCAATTTAAAACCCAGAATCTGTCTGATCACACATATTAATTTCTCTAAAAATTTTTTAATTTTGAAATTGCACATTCATAGACAGAGTCAAAACCATAGGAGTAACCTATCTCTGTCACTTCTGTTTTGTGTTGTTAAAATGCTGCCAGGTCTGGCTGCACTCAGATTCAAATACACTGCATTTCTCTTGCAAGAACAGGTTGGAGGAAAATGCATTTTTTTAAAAAGACTTTTTTTTTTTTAAATTAAAAAGCTACTGTGTCTGATTCAAAGCTTTCAGATGTTGAGCTGTCTTCAAGCTGGAAGTAAGCCATATTTATGTGATATGAAACTAAATGTTGGTGCAGGGAATATAGAATAAATACTAGATTAGAAATTCTGTCTGTATGAAGCCATTGTCAGTCAGTGATCTTTATTGTGCTGTGTGTTTATGTACTTAGAGCATGAAATGTGCATTCCTTAGGCGTAAACTGTGGTTTCAGGCTAATGCATATATTAGGAAAATTTCTGTAGAGCAGACTAAGCAAAAACAAAATCTGAAGCCTAATGAGACAGCAGTCATTACTCCATGGAAAGCACTCTCTTACTGCATTATTACAGTATTATACTTTAGAAAGAGCTATCTATTGAGGGAGCATCGAGTGCACTCTCAATAAATATTTTCTAACTGCTTACTATTCTGAGGTGTTTAAAAAGAATTCTGGGCCACAAACTAATTCAGTCCTAAAGTACTGCATTGAAGAATACAGTATTGGCAGAAGGGAATTCTGAGTGTTATCTTTTAAAATTTAATTGGTTAGTAAGAGAATGTATGACTCAGAGGAAGTGTAACAGTGTAGAAAAATCATATAATTTTGCTTAAAAAAATATTTTTTCAGTGCAGCTGGTTATTCAAAGTTATTTTATTGGGACAATTATCCATTATTATTATTGACTTAATACTGTTGATGTGTATGTATGTAACAGAGATCCAGTTTAAGTCTAAACATCTGAACAAATAGTTTTGTTGGTTTTCTTGCCTCAGGAACTTAAAATGGATTTGCTGACCTTTAGGGTAATAGTGAAATGTGTTAGTATGCCCCTATACAAACAATGATTCTAATTAAAAAGTACATAGGACTTATCTTAAGGAGTTGTTGACAAGGCTTTAAATTCATCGTTGGCTGATGAAGCTGTCTTTTTTTTTCTTTTTTTTTAATCTACTTTACTCAATCAGCAAAAATAAGGTCTGTAATGCAATTATCCTGAATTTTATTCCACACAATTCAGGAGGAGGTCTAAAGAACATGTCCCAGGCAGGTATGAAGAACATGTCCCATGGTGGCTAACACATTACTTATTTCCCTTGGTGACCAAAAGATTGGAGTCCTGGTTTTATAGTACTTTGCATTCCTAGAAATTTCAGTCATTAGTAGCATTTTGGGTCATGGTTAATTCCCTCTGCTTCTATGATAGCTGCATTTCTTTGGATTCTGGAATCATCAGGAATACTTAAGGAAAAACACAAAACAAATAAGTACTTCTCAGACTGTTGTGCAAATGTGACAAGGGGAAAAATGGTACTTAAAAGTGACAAAACAAAGAGGTAGTTGATACACTACATGATATCTCTTTCAGAGACTCAATATGGAGCATTGAAAATTTGCCTTGTGGTTCTTGTATCCAGGTCTTCAGCCATTATTACTCCTGTAGGTTAGCTTTCTTCTGTATTTTAGTCTAATGTATTTTGTTTAGTTTCTCAAATCTGAAGTTGTTTGAATTTGTTTAGTACTGGATAGTAAGAATTGAAACATGAGACACTAAAAAGCAGCTAATTTGGAAGGTGGAACATCTGCTTCGTACTGGGATCTTTCTCATGTGATTCATGCGTATGATTACTGTCTGTAGCTCTAGTTTAGCGAAGATTATGGTCATCTGAAATTGGTTCCTTGTGACTAAATACATTTTTCAAATTTTTCTTTTAAAAACAGTTGTGTAGTTAAATAGCAGCACTGGAAGTTTTCATTTCAAAGATTTCTAGCATTTTTATGGAAACTCAATCTTCCTTAAGACCAAGAAGCCAGTTTTGCAGTTGCAAGTAACGTGTGTTTAAGTTGGTCTTTGATGATGGTCCTTTTTTAAAAACCTTTGCCAAATCTTTAAATCAGTCATAAGATGTGCTTCTTCAACACCCAATTGAAAATCAACACTAGTTGATTTGATGAGCCTCGGAAGATTAATAGATCGTGTTCAGAATTTGAATTTTGTGTGATTCAGAGGTGTCTGACTAGAATATATATAAAAATTATTAAAAAAGTCTGAATATTCTAAATTGATATCCTTTATTGAAGTTCTTGCTTACAAGTTTGTGAAGTCCAGTTACATTACCTTTGTAAACATCTCAGAATAATGAGGCACAATTGTCCTTTTTTTTTTAATTACCTCAAGGCTAGAAATAAGTCAGCAAGTAAGCAGCCTAAAATCAACTTTTGAGCGCGTCTGTGTGCAGTAATTTTCCCTTTGATCGCTTGAGTTACTGGAAGAGATCAGTATAGTAGATGATGTTTAATTTCTTGTTATTAATCTGATTAATAATCTGGGATTGTTGCTATATAAAATCAGCTTTCAGCTGGTATATGTTCAAATGACTCTTTCCAGGTGAGGTAGAGAGCACTTCATTTAAGTGTTATGGCTCATTCTGAAATGCAGATTCGAGGATGCTTTAAATAATACAAAAATATTACTGTAGATTATTTTGCAGTCGTTACACTGCTGTTGGCAACGTTGAAAGCCAGAGGCTATGTGTTGCTGCAAATCAAGAAGGTGGAATTTAAAGGTAAAAATAGCTCAACATTAAATGCATCTCCTGCCCTCAAGGTCTGTTGCCAGAATCAGCCCAGAATATCTTTCAGTGTAGGCAGGGTTTGAAGTCCTCAAAAGTGATCTTGCTGCCTTATTTGTATGTGTCTTGATTATGTCAATTTTTATGCCTGTTTTCACTCTATTCAGGGGACCAGCAAATTTGTGATGTCTCAGCTTTCTAAGGTACTTTAAAAAAAAGGCAATTAGGATGTCAGTTTTTTAGTATCTTCACTCAAGAACATTTTTAAAACTAAAGAATGGGAGCGCAGAGGGGAAAAACTGGTTGTAAGTGATTACTAACACAGTTGTGACTTTTTGATACTTTGAAATTACTCCATTTAAGTTGATACTGGCTCATTATTGTGTAATGACAGAAATTGAATATCCCATAAGTATTCAAGACTAAGTATTCAACAAGTAGTCTTTGACTTCTTTCCTTTTTTTTTAAATCCAAGGACACCTGGAATTGTTTACTCTTCCTGTATATCTATACTTCTATCGATTGTTTCCTGGCTCAAATGTAATATTTATTAGGTTTTTAATGAAAATTGAGACACCAAATGGTTGGTGGGAATGTGTTGAGGAAGAGAAAGGAACATAATTTTTTTTACCAGGTGTTGCCTATGAGGTGATACTATGTTAATACATATGTTTCTACCACAGTGTTAGACTGCATTTAAAACTGACTAATAGAGAGTTGTATTGATCTGTGAAGTCAGGGTATTATAGGTGTTAGATTATATTTTGGCAGATCTAGTTTGCCATTTGTTTTAAGATTCAATAATGGAATATATTCCCGTGATCTTAGAGATAATACAGCAGTGAAGATCTGGAATTCTTGTCCAGTACCTGCAATTTGTAGCATTCTGTTTTACTTAATATTGCATCTTCGCTAAACAGAGAAACATTATCCAAACCTCACCGTCTTGTACTTCTTCTGTAGTCATTGGTATGAAAGCTTCACCTTTACACTGTCATTAGTATAAAGTGCCTACTGGTTCTGCTTGTTGATTGCCTACGCAAGTGGTCTAGATCACTGTAAGACATCATTATTAATATTGTAAAAAAATACTGTATTATACATGAACACTATACCATTGTTCAAGGCCAAGTTGAAAAGTAAAAACTTACCATGAACAAGAGGAGCTGTTTTATGCATCAGTTAATAGGTCTGAATATTTAGTGCGCTGACTGTCCATTGTGGTATTATAAATGGTTCCTGTTTTGGCTTGACTGTGGTTTGTGAATATGTTTTACTTTCTGACCAACTTTGTCTTTGAGAGATGTTTGTTGAGCAGATCTTTGTGACCATCAGTCGTTACACAGTTATTACATGCTCAGCTTACAAGCCATAATTCAAGTTGAAAAAGGCTGCTGGAGAGAACTTGCAGCATGTAAAGTGGGGAAAAAAACTCACTGACTAATTAGATAAGTATTACATTTTCCAGTGTGAAAGTTGTCAAATTACAAGGCTTTTATTGTCAGATGAGCCAGATAAGTATGTATGAGCTAATTTCTTTAAATAAAAAGAAAAACCCAACAGCAAAATGACTCAGTAAGATAATTTCTGATGCAGTGTTGTTGAAAATCAAAATGCAGAAACACAAGTTAGAATTTTAGTAACTTTGTTTTCCTTAAGGTAGCAGCACTTTATCTGCTGCGTAGTGGTCTTGGTCACTTTAGCTTCTCATGTGTTTTAGGTTTGGGTTTTTTTTTGTATTGTATGCAGTTATTTAATTGCATTGTAAATTATTTGGCAATGTAGATGTCGTATTTCATTCTATGGTTTGAAAATATTTAGACATACATGGTTATGTAAATAAAAATAAATATCTTCAGGTTATTTCTGTATGAACAAGATCTTGAGGGTTAAGATAGTTTGCTAAGTATTATCCTCTCTTCAGGTGTTTGGTTTTTAATAACATGAATAAGGAAGAAAAGAAGAAGAAAAATAATTGTTTGCCTGAATTTTAAAAAGATAGTCACATCAGAATTTTTCCTTTCTATGTTTCTCGAAATATGGTCTCACTTGGAGTAATTCTTAATTTGACACTTCGATGCTTGAATAGATCTGACCTCGATAGTATGCAAAGCCTTAGAGGAAAGAATAATTAAAGACATGGAGGTAAATGGAACGTGGAATAAAATGCAGCATGAGTGTCCTGGGTAGAATGTGCTGGTCTGAAACCTCCTTCTCTCTTTATCTGTGTCTCCCTCTTTCATATCTTCTGTGTGCATACCCCAAAGTAAATCTGGTGTTACTGCTGGATTTACTGGATGTCATGACATTCTTTCTTAGAATCATAGAATGGTTTGGGTTGGAAGGGACCTTTAAAGATCACCTAGTCCAACTCCCCTCCTATGGGCAGGGACGTCTTTTACCAGATCAGGTTGCTCAAAGCCCCATCCAGCCTGAGCTTGAACACTTGCAGGGGTGGGGGACATCTACAACTTCTGGGCAACCTGTCCCAGTGTCTCATCACTCTCAACATAAACAATTTCTTCCTTATGTCCAATGTAAACCTACCATCTTCCAGTTTTAACTCCATTGCCCCTTGTCGTGTCACTACAGGCCCTGGTAAAGGGTCTTTCTCCTTCTTTCTTGCAAGCCTCCTTTATATATTGAAAGGCCACGATAAGGTCTCCCCGGAACCTTCTCTTCTCCAGCCTGAACAGCCCCAAGTATCTTATCCTTTCTTCACAGGAGAGGTGTTCCAGCCTTCTGACCATTTTTGTGGCCTTCCTCTGGACCTCACTCTAACAGTTCCATATCTGTATTTTACTGGGGGTCCCAGAGCTGAGCAGAGTACTCTGAGTGGGGGATCTCAGGAGATCCGACTAGAGGGGGAGAATCACCTCCCTTGACCTACCCGTCCCACTTCTATTTATGCAGTCCAGGATATGATTGGCTTTTTGGGCTGTGAGTGCACATTGCCAGCTCATATTCAATTTTTCATCCACCAGTATCCCCAAGTCCTTCTTTGCAGGGCTGCTCTCAATCCATTTGTCCCCCAGTCTGTATTGATATTTGGGATTGCCCTGACCTGGTGCAGGACCTTGCACTTAGCCTTGTTAAACATCATGAGGTTTGCATGGGCCTACCCTTCAACTCTGTCAAGGTCCTCCTGGATGGCATCCCTTCCTTCAAACGAATTAACTGCACCACTCAACTTCATGTCATCTGCAAACTTGCTGAGAGTGCACTCAATCCCGCTATGTCATTGATGAAGACATTGAATAGTGTTGGTCCCAGTACAGATCATTGAGGGACACAACTGGTTACAGGTTTCCACTTGGGCATTGAGGCATTGACTGTAACTCTTGGACATGACCACCCAGCCAGTTCCTTATCCATCTAACAGTCCATATGCCAAACCCATATCTCTCAGTTTTAGAGGTAAGAGTGTTAGGTGGGACTGTATGAAAGACCTTACAGAAGTCCACGTAGATGACATCCATAGCTCTTCCCTTGTCCACTGATGCAGTTACTCCATTGTAGAAGGCCACTAGATTAGTCAGGTATGATTTGCCCATGGTGAAGCCATGTTAACTGTCTCTGACTCCCTACCTTCCTTATGTTTTGATTTATCTTCCAGGAGAGTCTGTTCCATGATCTGATTATTGATTATTTGATATAGAGATATCTGCAAAACTAATAGTTAGGTTGCAAGTAAAAGAGCTTAGTGGAAAAACATAAGGTGGAGAATGCACAAGCTATAAAATGAACTGCAGCACAGCTGTTGGGCTACTGGAAGGTTAATACGGCCATTTCTAAAGGATGCACCAGTGTCATGTTTGAACTTGGTTTAGTATCTTGATTAATAACCTTGGTATGGGTGGGACTGTGCTGGTAAAGCTCATTAGTAATACAAAATCAGGAGATGTGATGAATGCAAAAAAAAATTGTACATTTGATGTGTACAAATAATAGAACTGCTGTTTTCTCATTTTAGTTGGAAGTGATGGAGTAAAACTAGAGATGAGCACTTAATCACAGGTTTATTGCGAGTGTGACGAGTCATGAAACAGGGCAAATTGAGACTGAAGTTCTGTAGTGAGGGAAGTATTAATGTCAAGGTTGAGGCTTTATCTGATTGCATCCCTGGCAATACCTTGTCAGAGAAAATGAACCCAAGTGGGAATGATGCAAAGAAAAAGTTATTAACATAAGTGCAGTAGAATAGCTTGGCTTGTTTATCTTAGCAAAATGAAGACTGAAAGAGGATCTGATTGCTATCTATAAATATATCAGAAGAGATAAGCACTGGGGAAAAGAAGAGCTATGTAGGCTAAAGGATAGGATTGGTACAAAAATGAATTGGCATCGCGTGGCTGTGAATGTATTTAGATCATTAGAAACTAGTTGAATTTCAAATCTGAATCATGTTGGTCTGAACCAACCATCTAAAAATTATGTGGGCAAAAATAGTTTTAAATGCATCAGATACCATCTTACAAAATGGTTTGTTTTATGTGGACTTTAGAAGGCTTCTCCGAGGTCGTGAAGTTACAATGTTCTAGAAAGTCTGGTGGGACAATGGTGGTACCTAATTATGTACTTAATCTAGAAGCCGGGATGTGATGTTACGTTCCAAGACATTAGAGTAGCTTGACTGAGGTACGTGTTTAGTGTATTTTTCTTTGTAAGAAGGGATGTTCATAAATTTAAAAATGATACACATAGGAGTAACTGCTCCATATGTGAAGTAAACCTAGTAATTCATAGGAGTAGGATGTTGATTAACATGTTTAACATGTTAACAGTATGATGTTAATATGGCTACTAAGTCCAGTAGACCCAATGAAAGTAAAAACTGTTTGGTTTTTAATTTGAATGTCTGCTAGATGTCTACTAGACACATTCCATGTTATGGCTCAAATTAGAACTCTAGCTGCTTCTAGAGAAATGAGCTGACTGGTCCTGGGAAGCGTGGCCGCGTTACCTCGGCTCGGTACTGTGGTGTGAAGGTAATAAGGGAATGGAGTTTGTGATCCTGTCTGAGTGGCAAGACTGTGACTGAACACAACTTAAATTTAAAGCAGGTGTTTGTTTTCCTGAGTGACTGTAGGATATGCTGTACTTGGCTATCAGAGATTTGGGAGGTGGAGACCTGTAGTCCGTGCCTTGAAGCTGAAGTGAGCTGTTCATGTCTTTAGGAGGTAGTCCAGTATTAGCTAGACCTGTCTGTAGGAAACGGTAATGTCTTACATGTAAGCCTGTTCAGATGGCGCTCTGTGTTATGTGCTGAGGTTGGACACCATCTAACAGTTAAACACCTGAAACAGTTTGCGTTTTTGTTTTTTTTTTAAATAACTTTCTCGGCTTTTGTCCACACTGGGAGAAGTGCAAAATTGATTTATTTTTCAAGTTACTTTGTTGCACTGTTGGGATACTACTTGCCAGGAAACCAGTGAAAACCACAAGAGCTGTGGTGTTCTGTTCAATGTTGAGTCTGGCTTCTGATACCCAGTTCTTGGAGCACACTGGGAAAAGAGCTAGGTAACAGCTTTTGGTCACGTCTTCTGTGGAAAGACTGATTTTCTATGTGCCACTACAGCTGTCATCTGAGATGATTACGACTATTCTGATTACTGCTATAGAGTTTGAAGAGTATCTTGTATGTTGCAATTCAGATCAGAAAGGTGTATTGAATCTGAAATACTGTGTTTGAGGATGCATACATATTTTAAGCTGCTGAATATTTGAATATTTTAAACAGCAGATCTGGGCTTTTCAGCATCACTGAAACCATTTGTAAGCTATAGCAAGTTAAAATACAAAGCAAGTTTAAAAGGAAAAAGAAAGAGAAAAGTTACTTCTTTACTTAGTTTTGTTCAAATCTGCTAGTATTCTTTGAAATCTAAGAGCCTCTGTAATTATCAAATTCATTAGTTATCCTACCTTATACGAGTAAAGAGAGTAGTTGTTCCAGCAGGAGGAGTTTGTAACACAGCACTTACTGAACAAAATTGTTAATATTGCATGTGTACTGAAAGATTGCTTGAAATGGAAATTGCTTGATAGTAAAAATATCAAACATAGGCATATACAACTGAATTGGACTCAGACTGCTAGGCTGTAAAGCTTAAGCGAAATATAAGCATTAGTATCTTTGGATGAAGTTATTCCATGTTATACTGCTTTATTAATAGTGTTTTTGTTGTTGTTGAGGCTAAAGAAGTGGTTGTCCCTATTTAATATTAAATGCAGGACAATCTCCTTTTAGTCTGTATTTTATCTAATATATAAAGTAGATAATGTTCTCTTTACCAGAATTCATGGTAATGATCTGTGGCTGTACTTTACCCTTGAGATGGATGCTTATTGCACTTTTACTCTGTTTTTTGGCCACTGACAACTGAGGTGCATATGAAATTTTGATCCAGAAAAAAAATTGTTTGCTTTGTCTGCTTTGAAATGCCACTGTATTGTATTGATGTCTTTTCTCTGTCAGAATGGCAGGCAAAAGGTTTCAATTCCCATTTCTCTTATACGAGCCCCCAGTAAAGTGTGCATGCCAGCATCTGCCCAAGCACCTCTCTAGTAAGCTGTATAGTCATGTAGTCTCTGCTTGCCCTTGTAACAGAAGAAGATGAGCTCTTTTAGGATTAAAAAATGGGTATTGTCTCAGCATTTTTTAGAAGGAAAAATCTTTGACAGATTTATCATCAGCACGGATGCTAACAGCATGTCATTGTGGGGAGCTCAGATAAAATCTAATATTACCCATGGTAAACAGCGCTAGCCTAGACTCAGCCTTCGGGAGCTGTGGCTGTTGAGGTGTGCCAGCTTTCTTATAGAGCCTTTTTTGCATTCTGACATTTACATGCAAGTTGATGATAAAACTAATAACTGTTTCTCAAGTGCCAGGATAGAACAAGAAGTGAAAGATTCTGTATTATTGCTCTAATATATGGATATCTACCTGAGGGCCATGGTTATCTGTAGGTATTATTAATCTTGTACCTTCATCCACCAATTATTCCTGATCATTCAGACCTATAATGTTGAAGTATGAATCCATGAAACCTAAGCTGTTATGCTTCATAGACCATGAATAATTTTAAGATAGGTGATCTGTTAGACTTGGAATTTTTCTTCCAGTTGAAGAAGGTATCTGAAAGGTCATGGTTTTGGTATTTCAAGAGGAAGGAATTACGTTCCTTGGCAATGCATGTTATGGATTCTCTTCAGATTGTTTTCGCAGACATCCAAATATTAATTTCTTAAAAGTAATTTATAGAAATAAACATTCCTCTAACTTTATTTTATGTCAGCTGTGTCACCTATGCTTTTTCCAGAAAGTAATATAAAATTCCACTGGGAGCAATTAAGTGCTTGGTGTATATTTTAAGATTAGTTTTCTTATCTGGCAGTCACGGTAGTTTTGACTCACTACAGAGCACTGGTCTTTCATTTTTAGACACCTTTCTTTCAGTACCCGTGGTGGAAGATGATCAGGTCAGGGAATGCTTAAGTAAACTGAACATACCTAAGTCCATGGGCCCTGATGGAATGCACCTACAAGTGCCAAGGGAGCTGGCAGGTGGAGAAACAGGGTGACAGGAACCTTGTGAAGTTCAGCAAGGGGAAGTGCAAAGTCCCGTGCCTGGTAAAGAACAACCAACCCCAGGCACCAGTATAGGCTGGAGGCTGCCCAGCTGGAGAGTAGCTTTGCAGAAAAGGCCCTGAGGGTCCTGGTGGACACCAAGTTGACCATGAACCAGCGATGTGCCCTTGCACCAAGGAAGGCCCCTGGCATCCTGGGCTGCATTGGGAGGAGTGTTGCCAGCAGGTCGGGGGAGGTGATCCTTCTCCTCTACTCGGCCCTGGTAAGGCCACAGCTGGAGTGCTGGGTCCAGTTCTGTGCTCCCCAGAACAAAAGAGAGATGGACAAACTGGAGAGAGTCCAACGGAGGGCCAAGAAGATGATGAAGGGACTGGAGCATCTCTCGTGTGAGGAGAGGCTGAGAGAGCTGGGACTGTTTAGCCTGGAGAAGAGAAGGCTCAGGGAGATCTTACCAAGGTGTACGAATACCTGAAGGGAGGGTGGAAAGAGGACAGAGCCAGACTCTTTTTGGGGGTGCCTAGTGACAAGACCAGAGGCAATAGGCACAACCTGAAACACAGGAGGTTCCCTCTGAACATCAGGAAACACTTTTTGTTTTTTTACTGTGAGACTGACTGAGCACTGGCACAGGTTGCCCAGAGAGGTTGTGGAGACTCCCACTTTGGACATATTCGGAAGCAGCCCTCTGGACATAGTCCTGGGCAGCTGGCTCTGGGTGTCCCTGCTTGAGCAGGGGGGTTTGGCCCAGATGACCTCCAAAGGTCCTTTCCAACCTCAACCATTCTGTGATTGCTATGTCAAATGATCGGAAAGAAAAACAATTATATTTTGACCCAATTTAAAAATTCTTTATTAAATCATATGAATGTAGATTACATGGGGCTGTGCTAATGTAACATTCTTTCTTTATTCTGTTGTTACTTCCAATTCTGGCAGAATGAGTTGATGGAGGTTTTACTCTGTTCCTGTCAGGCCTATCATAAAAGTCAGTTAACTTGTTCTCAAAATTTGCTGTGCTGGCTTTATAATATTACTGCTAGTTTTTATCCTGCTGACTTTTAACTCCGTTATCATTCATTAGGGCTCAAATTGTCAAATGCAGTAAATGATTTTTCTTTGCCTGCCCAACCTGACTTTATTGTGCACTGAAAGAAAACTACTCTGCCTGTGCTTGTTTTGGTAAAGATCCCTTGAAGTGTTCTGTATGTTACAAGTGCTCTTGGAATTTGAAAGGTGATGGAGCAGTTGCGAAAAAACAGCATCCCACTTAAAGCATATAATCCCAATAATTTTTGAAGTTAACACTGCAACTTACACATTTTAGGGGGTTTGGATTCCTTTTGCCAGTCTGTGTACTTTTTAATGTGTACTTACATTGTTTTCAGATATGGCTGAATATATCACTTTGCTGTGCCAGTTTACAGCTTAAATAAACCTTAGTTCTGTGCATGAAATAGAGTGCTTTCTGGCAGAGTCAGCTTAGGTATCAGCTTTTATAACAGCTACCATTCAATTTCTTAAATTGAAGAGGACGATATACTTAACACTTAAGCTGTTTCATATAAAATGCTGTTGAATTTGTTTAATAATACATGATCATTTTTGTACAACTCTACAAGTTATCTCCCTTCTAATTTTCAAAGATTTGATGTAATTTAATAAAATGTTAATTTCTCACACAGTTTTAGGTAGAGATGATATTGTGTGACAGGCTGTGTGTGTACCTTGACAGCCTTACTAATTTTGAATGGAGCTTCTTGATAACCTAACCTGTCTACTTCTCAGAAGTTCTTTATGTTCGCTCTGTACTACCAACAACTAGAGATACTGACAGTGATGTCTCACCTTTCCCAGGGGTACCACAGGCTGAGGAGGTTGTCTAAGCTCTTCCTTCCCACTGTAGAAAGGCATATTCACGTCATCATTTTTCCCCCTTATGTTTGACCATCCCAGGCAGTAGAAAGATGACTTTTGGAGCTGAGGAACTGATGGAGACCTGAATTTGAAGATAAAATGACACCATTGATCAAAAAGATCTCTGTACAGATCCTCCCTGTCCAGTAGTACACAGTATTTTCATTTCACTGCAGCGTAACTGGCAAGCTCGTGGCAGGCCGGGAAACTTGGCACCGTGTTTCAGCAGTGGAAACTGGCTCTGCAGAATGTGTGTCACTTCTTCCTGCTCACTGGTAACTGTAGTCCAAGATGTGTAGTTGCCAGAGGCTGCACTGTAAGATTGCTGGAATAGAAATTCAGTACATAGTGTTTTTGGAGATTCTAGTATTTCTGAGCATGATTAGGCAGGTGTCTGCCATTCCTTTCTAAGGCCTTTGTAAATCAAAAAGACAGGAACAATCTCGGCATGGATTGTCACTGCTCCATTCAAAACAGTTGGAATAACCTGGCACTCACAACTTTTCTAGGAAGATGCTGTAGTTGGTGTCTTGAATTTATACTACTAAGTGGGTTGCTCAACTCCCTGTCCCCTTTAAAGTAGCTCTGACTCCCACAGGTTGTTAGATTGAAATTAGAGATTTATAAAGCAATGATCTCTTGTCATTAGACATCATAGTTATATCAGTACAGCTTGAGGATTTTGTAAGTTAAATTACCACAGCTTCTGAAAAACTTGAAGATCCAGAAGTCCATTGTCTTAAGCTGTACAAACATAAGATAATCTTAAGCAGTTTGCAGTGGAAGTATTGGACAAACAACAGTAGATGAGTGCTCATGAAGTATTTTCTGTGGTGGGTACAGTTAGACAGGAGCCTGTCTGAGGTTTAATGGCTCGAAATGGCTCAAAAATCAGCTTTGGCCTGGGTGCCACGCGAACAGCAGTGAGCGAGATGCTCTTCATAAGAGTATAATGCTATCCTAGTGTAGCTGTACGCGAGGTGAAGTTACCATGCATTTGTCCATCTTGGTGCATGTGCAGAATGTCTGTATCTGTCTTTACCTGTTCTTTTCCTTGTTTAGATGTGCGTGTGCAGTATGGTGTAAAACGTTTCTCCTTGCTTCTCCCTCTCTCCCCCACGCTTGTCTTGTTTTTCTTAAGGAACTGTAATGATTTAGGCTTTTGAACTCAGGCTGTTACTGCCAGCTTGTACTTTATTTTCCCACTCGCTCAGGGTAGCGGTATTTATGTTTGTGTAAATGGGAACTCCAGAATCCTCTTCTGCTGTTGCATGGCTTCTTTTCTGAAGGATGTGTCATGCTCATTTAGATCTTGCGGCTTCTCTGAATGGTAATAGACATTTTTTCTGATTTGCTGTCCTTGTGTCTGCTCCTACCTGTCCATGCTCAGATAAGAGCTATCTGTCGGTATGCCGCCAAAATAGCTGGGTTCTGCGGGAACGGTGAAATTTAGTAGTCTTTTCCTTTTGTGCACAAGTTTGTTACCAGCTATTTATTAAATCTGATGGTTGAGTCTAAAGAGGCTTTATACAACTTTTTTTTTCTTTAAAGCTTTTAGAAAGCAGGTGAAAGGTAAAACTGTCAGAAGGGTGCTCTAGACCTTGAAAAACACTTGAAATCCACTCTGAAATGAATGTCTTGATACTAAAATGTCCCTGAGCTGAAGACTGTTTTTTGGAAAGTATCCAGGAAATGCAGTGGAAGTCACTGCGTTCATGTACTTGGGGAACAAAAGCAGATTATATTTTTTTTAAATTATCTGTGGTATTAGAACTGACAGTAAATATCAGAATAATTTGAAGAGTATTTTGAATCCTGTCTGATTATTACACACTTTGAGAAGTCAGGCATGAGGGGATCTTTCATGTCTCAAAAGAAACACGACATTTTTAAAAAAAAGTTTAAAAACTAGTTTATCATCAGTTTATAAATGAACTGCTGCTTTGTCTTGAAACAAGCTATTTTTTTAATAGTATAGCTCCTTTCCTTGCTGACTGTGTCTTTCAAAATGAGCCTCTGAACTGAATCTTTTTTGCCTTTGAGCAGATTTTCCTTAGTAATAGTAGTTGAGAAGATTAAGAAGCAGAGCTTCTCAAGTTATCTAGAGTTGAAGTTAAAAAAAAGCAACGCACACCTTTGAAAGCCAGGTTCAAGGTGCTGTATGCTGCTGGGCACTACAAAGGCAATGCCTATGTGTCTATTAGTAAAACTCCCAGAATAACTTTCTCAAAAATGTTTGTGTAGCTCAAAAAAAAAAAAATCTTTGGTCTTTTCTGAGTGTGTCACCAGTCTTATATTGAAAAGGATCATTCAGCTGCCTGATTTTAGTTCAGCTTGTGATATGGGTGATGTGAGTTATTTTTGGATCACACTCTATAAGTAAATGCAACTGGATCCTGCAAGAGCCATCAAGTAGCAAGCGGCAGGAAACTTTGTAGTAGTTTTGTACATCTTCCTCTTGGGCACCGTGTCAAATTTGCTTGGATTGAGAGGGTGACTATTTTGTCCACTGTATAAAGCCAGATTAGAAATGAAGTTTCAGACAAGTAATACCAGTTTCTGTTTTCTCAAAAGAGTCTTCTTGAATGTAAACCTACCTCACATCTATCTTCATCTACAGCTCAGTATTCTGGTTCTCAGTAATTCCTGGTTTGTATCTTAACACTTTGTGTCAAGACTGTTTAGCACTCTCTCCAAATCAAGGATTTTGAATGAGAGAGAGTTACAGAAACAAAGCCATCAGTCAGATAGTGAGCCCTCTAGTGTAGTAACAAGTTTGACAGTGGCCAGTACCATTTCCTTAAGAGGAGTCCAGCCACTTCTGTGGAATAAGCTGTTCAGAAAAGAATTGACTTTGTTTCATGCAATTAGTGGTTTTGTTGTACCGTACCACTTGTTCATATCATGTGTGTTTTTCATCCAACTTAGATTGTTTGCTCTCTTTGTGTTTTTTTGAATGGAAAAGTAGTTGTCATGTTTTCAATGCTGATTAAAATCATTTTATATTAATTTAATGTGTAATTTTTGAAGGATGAAGGTTCTTAAAAGTTAATGTACACGTGAAATATTATTGAATAAATTTCATGTTCATATGAAATTCCATTTTCTGAGTTATATTCTTTTGGTGCCTTTGCAGTCTTGCTTTCAGATGACAAGCATAAGGGAGATTAATAGCTCAGAACACTGAACCTTACTTGCTTTTCATGCTGTTACTGTNTGTGTAATTTTTGAAGGATGAAGGTTCTTAAAAGTTAATGTACACGTGAAATATTATTGAATAAATTTCATGTTCATATGAAATTCCATTTTCTGAGTTATATTCTTTTGGTGCCTTTGCAGTCTTGCTTTCAGATGACAAGCATAAGGGAGATTAATAGCTCAGAACACTGAACCTTACTTGCTTTTCGTGCTGTTACTGTATGGCATCACGTGGAAGTGATCTCTGTTGGAAGACATGCTTTTGCAGCTTGACATTGCAACTATGCGTGTTGTTTGATCCGATCTTAGGGGCAATTTCTATCCTGATGGTCTAACATAAACACAGTTTAGAGAATACACTGCATTGAATATGTAAATACAGCTTCTTTCTGTGGATCGGTTAAGAGTATATGCATAAACAGAGAACAGAGTATCATTACTCTTGCGTATTTTGAGTTTAAAAGATGAGCTTTATAATATAAGATGAGCCGTTATAGTATGTTTCAGTATCAGTTTTTTTCTTTCTTTAAACATTTGAAAGAGTTCCAAAGTATGTGTTGCTTCTGTTCCTAAAGAAAAATCCAGCAAAATGTGCTGTTGCATATGACCATAACCTTCTAGCTATTTAAATTGTTAAGAATGATTTGGTAAAATTAGCTTACATATGTATGACTGTTTGCACCTGCACCTTGAGTCTTTCATACTTTATTGAGAGTTATTTGTTCATTGCTGTAATATGTATTGTTATAACTAAGGTGATAGAGTGTGCTTTGCATGTAACAGTGTATGTGCTTAACAGATGTATGATTTAACCTTCTTTTAGAAGTCTGTTGCCATCAAGTTACATTTTAACGGCAGTTTGGACTATATAGACAGATTTCTTTTCCAGACACGTGCATATTTAAAAAAAATAACCCCTTTTTTCAGGTCCCTTTACAGATGTAGTAACTACAAATCTTAAACTACGAAATCCATCAGAGAGAAAAGTATGCTTCAAAGTGAAGACCACAGCGCCTCGTCGATACTGTGTGAGGCCAAACAGTGGAATTATTGACCCAGGATCATCTGTAATTGTTTCAGGTAAAACCAAATATATGCAGTTACTGGTTAGGTGGTTTTAGGCCTTTCGTGAAGTTCTCTAATGCTTGATCTTAGAGGCTGTTTGAAGTTTGTCAGCTGTTCCCCTTCATTAGCGCAATGTCAACTTGACGTAGAGCTGCAACGATACATGAAAAATCCTCCTATACAGAAATACTTGCCATTTGTCACATTTGTCTGCAGCACTCTGTGAAAGGAGATAAAGTTGAAAATGGGTAGTGACATTAACAGTACCTTTGCTTCAGACTACTATAATCATGCTCGTGTCTTAAAGTAGGTTATTGCTTGGCTGCTCTGATATGTTTAAATTTTAACATTAGACACTTCATTGCCTTCAAAAAAAAAATTCATTCACAGTTGTAGATGAGTTGTTTTGACCATGGCATTCATTCCTGAACTATATTGTTTCATAATTCTTTCAGTTATCACAGAGGTGTATGTTAAGTGGCAATCATTAAATTACTTTTAAAAATTATATTTTCTGTTATTTTAGCAGGTGGAGCAGTTTGTAGCTCTTACATTTGAAAAATTTAGTATGTTTCACTATGGAGACACTCACTCTTTATTCTGTTTTTGTTTCTTGGGTGAGAGGATTAAAAAAAGATTCCTTACTTTTCAGCAACACGAGCCCTGAAGCCAGACAATATTTTCTTTTTTTTCCATGAAACTCCATATAGGTTTGGCTTACATATGTCATTCTGACGATCTGCAGAATTTTGATAGCTGATGTATAATAGTCTTATCCTATACTGGACTGGAAAATTTCAAAAAGACCAGGTGTTAGTAATCATGGGAGTAGACATTCTCAAGAAAATGGGAAAAGACTTCTGATTTGGTAAATAATTTTCATAGATCATTCTCCTGATTGTTTTGAGGTAGGAATCTCCACAATAAAGGGGCTTCTCAAACCACTAAGAGGTGAGAAACAATTTCTCTGGAATAATTCCCATATTTCCCAATTTGGAGAGAGGGGATTCCCATTTTTATAGGCTGTGGTCACAGAGATCACAGGCAATGCAGATGTCATCTCATAGATCTCCTAATGCTAGAAAGCTGATTTTTGTAGGACTCTTGGAGAGCTGGAGCAAAGCAAAAGGGAAACATGGAGCAATCATCAGATCTTTTCAGATTTGTATCCTTATACCCTTTGGAAAGTTTAAAAGAAGCTGGAGAACTAGTTTCAGGTGATATGTTCAAATGTGGCAAGCAATAACACAGCAAAACTTTGTATTTTTGATTGATCAAAACCTTAGAGTAACTTCCCTTGTAGGAGAGGCACCAGTTCCCTAATGTTGTATGATCTGTAGAACTTCAGTATTGCTTACTGTGGACAGTCCAGCATCTTGTGGATGAAAGATCGTTTTACTGAGAATTGGTTCAAGATTCAAGTAGTCAAAAGCCTTCTTTATTTCTGTCTTTACTTTGACATATGGCCATTTCGTCTTAACTGTGTGTTTGATCTGGTATCGGAGATCTTTCCTGTGGGTAGTCGTGCATGATGATCAAGATATTCCTGGACTTTCTCTTCAGGGAATTGAATAGATTGAAGTATTCCATTCGACTCTTGTAAAGTGTATTTTCATAGTTACAAATCATCCTTTTAATAGTTTGAATATTTCCATTGTTTAAAGGAGGCAGTACTGGAGCTGTAAACAATATTTCAGCTTCACCAATAAAGGGAAACAGTATCATACTGCTCAATTCTTCAGTTTGCTTAGCAGGGAATCTTTGATACCCCTTTTTCTGTGTTACTGGATTCTCATGCAGTTATTCAGCTGCAGTGACCCCAAGATGCTTTCATGTGTTTAGTTACAGTGACTCTGTGATGCTTCTCAGAATTAAGTTCTCTGCCCGAAAGTGTCAGCTTCATGTTTTTGTTTTTATGCATATAATTTGTTTTTGGTCACTTGGTAAGTCAAATGCGCAGATAATTTTCCTAGTGACCCACTTTGTTATCAGTCTCTCAACTGAATGTTGTGAGTGCTGACTCATCTTTCATGTAGTTAAAAATATATTTCTCTCACATTGTTGTGCAGAGAGAAGTAAGTACAGGATACCATGGGCTGAAACTGTGTTCAAAACTAAATGTTGAGATAGTGTTAGCTGTCTTCAGGCTGTATAATGCATCATGCTGGTTCAGGGTCAAGCCAGTTTTAAATTCATTGTTGATGTGATTTATGTCATTTTAAGGAAGTCCATGAGCATTTTGTTTATCATTTAATTGTGAATCACTAGGTAACCTCCTTCAGCCGTGTTTATACATTTTTTCCAAACATACTAATTTGGCAAGACCTGTTTTTCTTTACCTTGATGCCCTAAATTAACCATTTATTGTTGTAGCATGCATTTCTTGTTGTTAACTTGTTAACAATTGCTTGTTGATTTTTCTTTTCAGAATATAGTGTGTTACTCTTCTTCCTTAACAGCTTGTTACTGTTACTTGTTACTGTTTTTCCTTCTTGTTTTCAGACCCCTCTAAGATTTATTTTGTGGAGTTAAAGCCCTCCTGTGTAGAAAAAAAAAAAAAAGGCCTGTTAACAAGAGGCTTGCTTTTATAACTGTTTGTTGCAATTCCCCTAGAAGTGATCTCTGGACTACTCAGGGATTCCAAGAACATGTTGAAAACTGTGACTATGTGTATTAATGAGATTTTCCATGATTACTTGAAGAGCTTGAAGAGCTCTTTGAGTTTGTGGATTGTCTTTTTCTGCTGCTTTTCAATTCAATCAGATTTTCAGCTGTTCCAGAGTAGTCAAAGAACATAAAGTTATTTAACTAGTTATCCAAGGATTCTGCCAGCATGTGAAGAAGTTCTCTGATAATGGAAAACTGCCTTTTCCACCTTTCAAGTTACTCCATCTGTTCCCTTGGCTTTAGGAAACTGAAGTACTGCATGCTATTCAGTAGTCTGTTGATGGAACAATTCTTAGAGATAAATTGCTGTAGCTTCTGTATCTGGAAGAAGCATTTAGTTTATTCTGTTATGTTTTGGACCACAGTGAGACCAATGATTAAGGAAACCTGACTTTTAAACCTTTCCAAGTAGGATTGTTTGAAAGCATGTCAAATACTGCGATTCCTTTATGTGCTTTATTTGTGAAATATACGTACTTCAGATTATTCACTTTGTCTTTGATTATTCTGTATGTAAAATTTAAGGGGGGAAAAAAAAGATAACCATCCTGTCTCAAACACCTGCAACTTGTAACTGGTATTTAAGGCCTAAATTAGGTGGCAGTGTAATTAAATTTGAAAGTAACTTTTTTTCATAGGTACTAGTGAGTTTGGAAAGGCCAGGTTAGTAATTTTGATACTGTACTTAGTACTTTATAAACTAATACAGTTCAATCCTAACATGAAGAATTTGCTTTCTGTGTGACAGGAAGCATGTTGAACTATAAATCCAGTGAAGATTCAGAATTGTGTCTGCTGTAGTTTTTTCATTGCTGTAAAATAGGTAAATGTTGTTGATAGGACTTCATAAATGTAATTCTTGGGTTTTTTTCTAATCTTTATCTGAAACTACTTCAGCTTCTCTTTAATTTTATATGAAGATATACTGAACTGGAATTCCCGTTCTGTGGAAGACAAGTGTATGTACACTGTCGAATAATTTATCTCTACAGTTCGCTCTGAGTCCGTATCCTCTGGCAGACTGAGTTGCAAGTGTACCCGCATACACATATTTAAATATAATTTGTGTGGTCCTGTACTCCTATCTGGAGTAAGGCAGCTAATTGTCTCTGAAATGAGACGGAGGGGCTAACGTCATAGTTTTTTTTCGTGATCTGCTCCAGACAGACAGCAGGGTTGGAGGTCGGCTCTGCTGGTTGTGTATCCGTCCCTCTGTTTCAGTAGTCACCCAACACTACCATACAACTCTTGCGTATTCAGGTTTTTCTGCAAACCCTTATATTACGCCCCTGGATATACAAATATATCCTATAAATGTTCTCATCTCCTGGTCTGTGTTATAGACATCATGTTACTTCAGTCCCTTTGAACTAAAGAAACCACACACAAAATAGCGATGCTAGGGTGACCTGGACAACTGATAATGTGATGTAAAAACATAGTCTGCTCCTGGATGGCCTTGTACTTGGATGGGTGAAAGTACTGTGCTTCTGTAATTAAAGCTTTCATTTTAAAGTATTGTAGTGCTGTAGAAATAATGGAGACTGTGAATACTGTCAATGATTAGTTTTTTTCACTGTGGTGGGTTGACCCTGTCTGGATGCCAGGTGCCCACCAAAGCCTCTCTATCACTCCTCCTCCTCATCTGAACCTGGGAGAGAAAATACAACGAAAGGCTCATGGATCAAGATGAGGACAGATGAGGAAGAGATCACTCCCCAATTACCATTATAAGCAAAACAGGCTGGACTTGGGGAAATGAGTTTAATTTATTACCAATCAAATCAGAGTAGGATAATGAGAAATAAAACAAAATCTTACAAACACCACCACCCCCCGCCCTCCACTGGGCTCATCTTCACTCCGAATTTTCTCTAACTCCTCCCCCAAGCAGTTCATCACAAGTTGTCTCTGTGCTCCTTCATCCTCAGGTGGGGAGGGCTCCTCACATTCTCCCCCTGCTCCACCGTGGGGTCCCTCCCACAGCAGACAGTCCATAATGACCTCCTCCGATGTGAGTCCTTCCCATGGGCTGCAGTTCTTCACGAACTGCCCCAGTGTGGGATCCCTCCCAAGGGGTGCAGTCCTTCAGGAACAGACTGCTCCAGCGTGGGTCACCCGTGGGTTCACAGCACATGCCAGCAAACCTACTCCAGCGCGGGCTCCTCTCTCCATGGGTCCACAGGTCCTGCCAGGAGCCTGCTCCAGCACAGGCTCTCCACGGGGTCACAGCCTCCTTCGGGCATCCACCTGCTCTGGCGTGAGGTCCTCCATGGGCTGCAGGTGGAGATCTGCTCCACCATCAACCTCCATGGGCTGCAGCGGGACAGCCTGCCTCACCGTGATCTTCTCCAGAGGCTGCAGGGGAATCTCTGCTCTGGCGCCTGGAGCACCACCTCCTCCTCGTCCTCCTCCTCGTCCTTCTCTTTCTCCTTCCCTGACCTTGGTGTCTGCAGGGCTGTTTCTCTCACACACTCTCACTCCTCTCTCTGGCTGCATTTGCTGTTGCACAGCAACTTTTTTCTCCTTCTTAACTATGTTATCTCAGAGATGCTACGACCGTCGCTGTTGGGCTCGGCCTTGGCCAGCGGTGGGTCCAGCTTGGAGGCGTCTGGTGTTGGCTCTGTTGGACACAGGGGAAGCTTCCAGCAGCTTCTTACAGAAGCCACCCCTGTAGTCCTCCTGCTACCAAAAACTTGCCCCACCAACCTAACATGCCATAGAATTAAAGTGTGTACCTGTATTTTGGAGTACTTTTGGACAAATGTTAACTGTTAGACTGGACTTACAGTTAGAAAGATTAAAACCTGAATAAAATGTGCTCTGTGGTTATTACAAAACTAATACCTATAAATACATTTTTTTTAAGACCTCAATTTCAAAGTGTTTTAAAGATGTATTATTAAAGCCCTGGGCAGCTCTACCTCCTATAATAACTGTAGTTTGAATGAAGTATTTTAGTAGTTTTGCTCCCTGCTTAGATATACCTTTAGAAGTCATTTAAACTTGCCCCACTGCTTCATGGTCTATGTAATGTAGGTTCTCTCCCCCACCTTCCCCCCCCGCCAAGTAACCATCATAATGTGTGCTACAATTCTTTCATCTTTATATTCACTTAATCATAAAATGTGTTTATTCCAAAGAAAAGTCCTCTGGTGTTTGCTTGGGGTTTTTTTTGTCTGTCTTACAGGATCTGTTTGTTCATACTTGTATGTGAAATGTCTTTTAGCTATAGTAATTACAGAAATAATAATCTCAGCTACACCACACTCTGAAAAGCTTTAAGATCTGTACTCTGAGTATCTGTTGCTAGTGTATATCTGCTCTATTTTCAAGCCTTTGCATTTTAACTTTCAGTGTTTAGTGAGGAGCAAATCTAAAGTGGATAGCATGTTTGTTACAGTGATTAGCTGAAGAATCACAGTTTTATGATTTTTTTTTTTAACAGTAATGCTTCAGCCTTTTGACTATGATCCAAATGAGAAGAGTAAACACAAGTTTATGGTACAAACAACCTATGCACCACCAAATATTTCAGATATGGAGGCAGTGGTAAGTAAAAATGGGGTAAAATGACTGTTGTATTTTTTTTTTTAAAAATATCAGGCCTAAGTGTAAATGAGTTATGGTTTTGGAATTTATTTCTGGAGAAGAATTGGGTTTTCTCTGAATAAGTGTGACTTCCATAAGTGATTCAGGGTTTTTAGTATTAAATACACGTTCAGTTCTTAGAACTCGCATGGTGAACTGGTTGAATGGAAATAGTGGTGAAGCTAAGGTAAAGTTTAGTGTTGAAATATGGGCATGTTTTATCTTACATGCAGCTGATCTGAAGGGGTTAAACAGATTGTATTTGAAGGAATCAAGAATATATTTAAACAACAAGCCTGAAGCTGTATGAAATGGTTGCATTTGGTCTAAAAGGTGTTTTAAATGAAATGTTAAATGGGATTATAATGAATTAAAACATTTGGAAGACTAAGATGCGTCTCTCTACAAGATACCAAGTGGCAAAACACAGTGCAGATGATAGATTTACTTTCTAATAGAACATATTGTAGGTTCAGTTCTTAGGCAGGATCATTCTGATGAAAGAGCCACAAAGAAGAGATTTAGGTTTGTGCTTGTTAGTTCAAAAGCGAGGACACCTGTTTCTGGCATTACAAGCTGGCAGCAATGGGAAGCCTTCAGTGGTTTGAACGTGCCCTTTAGGGCTCCCATAAGCATGTATGTATATTAAGGTGAAAGGGAGTGATGCACAGGCTTCCATCTCTAGAGACTATTTTAAGGAATGCCTGAGTTTTACACAGATACGTTAAATGTTCACTCAAGGCAGAGGAGGAGAGGGGGAACAAAGGGTAAAGATGAGGTTTTATAAATCACTGAAATCCCCTAGACCTCTGCAAGTTTAGGCTCAGTCTCCTTATATGAAGGCCAAGACTACTGTGGCATCACTTCCCTGGAAACAGTGGAAAAGCTTTTAGATCTTGTTAAGCTTTTGAGACATGCAGCTACGCAGTTAACATCTGTCTTCCTCATTGGTCTGGTTGACTTTTTCTTAATATGCTCTGATAGCTCTTGGTTATGTGTGGTAAGCGAACCATAACTATTTGGTGAGGATATGAAAATTCACTTTAGAAATACCTTTCAAATAACTGCTTTCTCAGTGTGTTCAATTATAGAATACTGAGAAACAGATCTTGCAGAAAATCAGTAATTGTAGTTATACGTTACTGAACAACTAATGCCACTGAAGAAAAGAATAAAAAGGAAGGATGTTATGAAAAGCCCGGATATGCTAGTCTGTAAGACCTGCAATTCTAAGGTAACTTCAGAAGACCTATTGTTGGAAAAATTGCCACAGACTTCACATCAGTCTCTGGGCCTAAAGATTTAAGGCAACCACATGAAGTGTATGCTTTGAAAATTAATTGTCAGTTGAGC
Organism: Steatornis caripensis; assembly: GCA_013398225.1. Lineage (NCBI taxonomy): Eukaryota > Metazoa > Chordata > Aves > Caprimulgiformes > Steatornithidae > Steatornis > Steatornis caripensis. Next base: position 74,136 of record VZSC01010949.1, on the reverse strand, counting down.
GGAGAGATTCCAGCATATTTCACAATTATTTAAATATATTGATAGCAATTAGAATTTAAAATGTTTTTTATAAACAGCTTTGAAGCAGTTAAAAGTCTAAAATATGAAGAACTAGAGAAATTTACTCTGGAACTAAATACAGAGTCACTAAAAGGTGTCTTTCAATCTTTTGTTGAAAATTGGTGCTTCCAAGGTGGGACGTACGGAGTACATTTACCAGGGAATGATAGAGTCAGAACTTTGTTCTTAAACTGACTCAGATGGTACTTATTCCTCATTGAGTGGTAAAGGAACCACTGTGTTGTCCCCTCCCTATCCCCTGCAAACTTCTGGTTGCATTCAATTTACTCATTTCCATTTCCAGACTTAAGTTTAACCATTTCTAGCTTTCATTACTTTGCAGTAGTCAGTGAACTAAAAACATTGTTCAGAAGCAAGTCTGAAAATTGCATCTAGGGTAATGACAGGATTCAGCTATATAGGAGGCAAGTACTGAGAGCAAGCTTATGAACTGTTCAGATGTTTGCGTGAGTCTGGCATGTTAAGTAACTGTATTTATTGTTGTCTTAGTGGAAAGAAGCAAAACCTGATGAGTTAATGGACTCCAAATTGAGATGTGTGTTTGAAATGCCCAATGAAAATGATAAACTGGTAAGTAAGAAATTGCCGTACACTGACTGGTAGGATCTCACAGAAATTTGTTTTGAATTTTTTTTAAAATTTGGTTTGTTGATTAAATGGATTGTAGGAATTTGTACTAAATTAAACAGACAGGAGGGGTGTTCATTATATGACTTTCCAAGGATTCATAGAATCATAGAACAGACCAGGTTGAAAGGAACCTTAAACTACTGTCTGGCCCAGCCTTTTGCTGGAAAGGGAGCACCCTGTCTAATCATATCTTAGAAACCTCCAGCATTGGGGACTAGTGCCAAAAATTATTATCCTTTTATTATTCTTATTATTGATTTGCATTAGCATTTTATTGCTGTCAGATCTTTTTTTTTAAAGATAATATTTAATACTGCATGTGATAAAAAGTGAACTGCATCATTTGTTTTTTAAAGTATTAAATGCTTTTCAATTTTAAAAATTCTGGTTTTAATTCAGCTGAATTAGAAAAGGAAGTCTTGATTAGAAATTAACGCGTACTTTGAGAATCCTAAATGCATTTTTTAAGGTAGTGGTAAAGACAGACGATCAGATGAAAAAGAAAAATCCCATTACCTCTTTCATGCTCTTGCCTTCAGTATAATGTTTTTAGTGGTTTTTTTGGTTGTTGTTTTGGTTTTTTTGGTGAAGGACAATTTATGAGATGCAGCCTGTTATTCAGGTGTAAGCTGCCTAAGTGTGTGTTAAATGCTAAAACTGTAAAGGTTAAGCATTTGTTATTAAGGCACTTAGTTGGCTACTTCCTGTGTTTTTTACCTTATTAAATTACATCTTAGATATTAGAAAAATTATACTTGTTTTTAATTTTATAAAATGTATAATTTAGTGGGAGAAATGTAGTGGATTATACAAAACTACCTCCTTTTGTACTTTTTTTAATGTGATATATTCACAGTATTGACCATACGTAATGTTTGTATTTTTCTGAGTAGCAGCGTAGTGTTGCAAACCCCTGCTTTAGCAGTTCATTTAGTCGATCCCTTAAACTTGGCGATGACAAATCTGCCAAGTCCTGAGGGTAAGCCTCACCTACCACCTCAGGTTATACCTACACCAGGACACAAGTATTTCACTCGAGTCAGCAACAGCTTTCTTCAGATGTCTGCCAGTCATAGCCAGAAGATTGATGTGAAGAAACCAGTCAGTGAGGTCAAACAGCAGAAGGAGATTTGTTCCAGGGCGATAAGTCTTAGGTCTCTAGTGAAGTTTTAGTGCTAAAGGAATTCAGTTTGGCTAGCAAACCAATTAAAAAAAGCAACGGATCGCTATCTGCTTACTCATGGTATAAATATGTTGGTCTCTTTAAATCCAGGTAGGAGTACCTGTGTTGGGTAGCAGGATCTGGCTTTTAGGCTATTTGTGCCTGCATTGCAAAAAATGTAAAATGCAAGTAGGTGCTGTAGACCAAATCACTGCTACTTGCACAGGAACTAAAGAAATTCTTGCTTTTTTTTTAGTTATGTAAATGCGTTTACCTTTTAGTAGGTTTTCTGTTACATTTAGTACTTACCTTGGACTACTTTGGTTGTGAAAGATGCAGTATGGTGGTGGTCTAAATGACATAGCTGGTAGCCAAGCAAGTAGGAATACAGAAGCCCGAATCTTAATATGAGCTGTTTCGGAGTGTATTGGCCATATGAATGCTGTCTTTTTACAAATGGTAACCTGGGGTATACAGTTGAATCCATTGTATTATTAATGTCTGCTGAAGATCATTGTATATTTTGAGCAGAGCTGTGGGAACTGGATTTTTATTTTTATTTTTGGGTTTCTCACAGCTTTTTGGGTGACTTTTCATTTGTATTCAGAATCAGTAATGTGTATTTCAGAGATGCTGTGAGGCTTAAATTCCATGTTTATGCAATAATTTATTTTCCTTCAGTAAGAGATGCTGTAAGTGCAAAATATTTTTGGCATGCATATTTCATCTTAGTTGGTGATGCAACTAAGAAATGTTATCTTTTTACGTTATTTTATTTCTTGCTATTGCAGGATTACTCTCTTCCTTTTATTTTTGCCCCCTCACACTCAAATGCTGTTTGCTGTATTTTATGCCGTCTTTTGGATGCCTACTGGCTCAGTGTCAAGCATCTAAAGTATTAATTTTTGTCTCAGTAGCATGTAGTACCAAATGTAAACAATGAAGCCTTCTCTTGCTTTTTAATATTTGAGCTAATCAGAATTGAACTGATAACAGAAGTCTCTGTTCAGGTTACTGTAAAGATAAACCTCATTGAACTATATTAGTGGATGGAATGTTTCAATTTTAAGATGTGGATATTTTTTCTCTAGGTAATTAAAATTCTCAAGTTGTTCTTAATATTTGTAGAATGATATAGATGCAAGCAAACATGCCCCAGTACTGAACACATCTAAGCAGGATGGACCGATGCCAAAACCTCATAGTGTTTCACTTAATGATACTGAAACAAGGAAGCTAGTGGAGGAGTGCAAAAGACTTCAAGCAGAGATTATGAAGCTGACGGATGAAAATCGGCACCTGAGAGTAAGTTCTGCTTCCATGTTTATATTTAACTGGCTTCACTCTTCTTGATTGAAAGGTCTGGTGTGTAATTAGGCCAATAGACGTGTATTCCAGAAGGTAGGTACAACTGTTAGAATGTCAAGATTGATGTGTAATATGATTTTACTGTCCTGTACATAGTGTGTATTTAAGCTCCTCAGTGACTGAGACTTTGTGATTGTCATGGATGAGATACTAAAGCTACATAATGAAATGGTGCTGTTTAAGGTGGTCTTAGTTACTTTAAGTCTAAACTAGAGATACTGACTTAGTAGCTTTTAATAAAAGTGCATTATTATTCGATCTGAAGAATGAGTAAATGAGATCCAAAGCAGTAACATTCAGTATCACAACTTGTTAGTGAAGAACAACAGTTGTTTGGCCAGAGGAGGTAAGCAAACACTGCTTTTCTGTACCTTTATGTAAAGGTGTTATTTCAGTAACCTGTAACTAGTCAATACATGAATTTATGTGACTTTTCTGAATATTTGCTTTTGGGTATCTTGAAAGTTTCATTGGCCGTGGTAGTCTTTTCAAGAACCATGAAATAATTATGTCTCTGCACTTGTAATTCTGGTGACATTGGAACATTTGGAGAAACACTACACAAAGCAAATGTTTCTCTTGAACAATGAGGAATTAATGATATTTAATTCTGACACATAGTAAGTAAAAGCAGGATTTTTCATTGTGCCTAGCAAGAATTTCAGAATCTTTCTTAACCAGGCTATGGAGAGACACAGGTGGATTACCTGTTCTTATTTGAAATGTTATGGTTTGCTACGTTCGTATTTTGGATTTTGGTGTGGTGTGATGTTATTTTTTCCTGTTTTTTTAACTTTCTTTAAATATTCACCAGTAAATGTAGCCTTTGAGTTGAGTTTTTAAAATGTAAAGAAGATGTGTTCGTAAATTTTAATCCATCTGTGGTTTTTTTTCCCTTCAGGATGAAGGCTTGAGGCTCAGAAAGGTAGCGCACTCAGATAAATCTGGATCACCCACAGCTCTGGCCCTCAGAGATAATGGCTTTAATCCTCTTCCTTCACTTCTTGTTGTGATTGCAGCCATTTTCATTGGATTCTTTCTAGGGAAATTCATCTTGTAGAAAGAATGAGTGAGAGAAGCATGCAAAATGCAGCTTCCTTTTTTTTTTTCTTGGCCAGAAAAATATTTGTTTACCTACCACTTCATTGGTAGTATGGCCCAAGTGGCAATTTTTGTGTACAGCATCATAACAGGCTTTGCCTTTAATGATATCGCACGGTTAGAAAACACAATCTAAAAAAGACAAACTGTTCGGCTACTGGACAAAATTGTACATTAAGTCATCAATAGCAGGTGTCAGTTGCACAGTCCTTTATAAAAATTCATAAATAAAGAATTGTTCTTTCTTTCTGTGGTTTTAATAAGAGTTCAAAAATTGTTTAGTCTTGTAAATGTTATTTTAATAATCCTTTAAAATTTTATCTGTTGCTGTTACCTCTTGAAAAATGATTTATTAGATTGCTAATCCCACTCATTCAGGAATATGACAAGAGGTATTCTGGGGGAAATGGTGCCTCTTACTGTGTAAATTTTCTCCTTACCTTACTTTGCTAATACCATTGCAGAATTTCTTTCTTATCCCTTGTGAGGCATTGTTGAGAGTTCTTCATCCTTCCAATCCTGTCCCATAATATTTAACATTACAAAAGAAATAAAATTGTTAACAGATTTTTCTGCTGGGTAGCCTGTTTGTGTGTGTCGTACTTTTAGAAGGGATTCCTAACAAGTTTATTGTTCATGGTAATTTGCTACTTGTAACAAATGGCTATTTTGAAGTTTATTTGCATAAGTCTCTGGCTTAGACTGTTGTAATTGAAGCTTGAGGAAAAAAAAAGGCTTCCATTCCATTTGTTTAAAAAAATGAACTGTTTTCTGGCTGCTTTCAAGCTACAGAGAAGATGATTATCAAACTTGTTTCAGGACAGAATAATTTGGATATCTGGCAGGTACAAATACCAGATGTGAATGTTTTCAGTATATTAACAATTTGCTTGGATTGTGCGGGAGTGTAATAATCAACCTTCTGTTCCATCTTTGGATCTTCTGGGTGTCTTCCAGGAGTCCACATAATTCTTTGATTTCATAAGAGTACTTAATTCACATATACTAACTTACTTGATTTGTAATTCCGTTGTAGAAGCTATTCAAAAAACTCAATTTGAATGATTCAGACACCCATAACGAATTCCATGATGCGGAAGAGTTGATATTTGCTGAGTGAGCCTCAGTTGCTCATCTTTTGCAAATGAAAATAATTTTTGTGTAGCTCTTGGCAGATCTACTTGTGTTAAACATGTATAGCTACGTTTTAAAGCACACATTTTTGGAGGTCTGAAATGCTTCCCTGCACTTAATCTTATGTCTTGCATCATCTCTGAGTATGTCATAAAAACAAACAGTAGTATTGAAACAAAATATTATCTGTACTTCTGACTAAGCATAATCCAATACAGGGAATTACTTGTAAACTGAAAAATTGCAGAAAGGGTATACTCCTGTAGGCAAAATTGTGTATGCTCTTGGACAGCTTGACTTGATGTGGTGCAGCTAAGTGTGGTAGACCTTGATATGTGCACACCTTATGTAGCTGAAAAAAATGTTCTAGAGAAGATGTACGTTATCTTGGTTGCCTTTGATTTCGAGTGCTTTTTTAAAAAAAGAAAATTATAATTACATCATGTTCTGTCATTGCTCTCTGTGATAAACTTTTTTATAAAATCTTGCATATGTGCAAGGAAGATGATGAAGAAAATGCAAATACTGCTTATCTTTTTCACTTAAGCATGCAAGCACAGATGTTTCCAATTACTTGTTCCAGTGTCTGCATTCAAGTCTCCTTCCATCCCAGTGGCTGGAAAAACTATGTTAAGGTCTTGATTGTTTTGGTTCCGCTGGTTCAGAATGGTGTAATTCTCTCGATTTTTTTTTTTTTTTTTTTTTTT
>VZSC01010949.1:37408-67814 GCA_013398225.1 Steatornis caripensis | reverse complement strand
TTTTTTTTTTTTTTTTTCCCCTCGAACAGAACGTCCCCGCATCAAACTTTCATAGCCTATAGCCTGTTCCAAACTGATTATGTGGAAAATAATGGAAGCAATAGCGTGCAGGATGTAGTTTGCTTCAGATAGACCAGTCATTCCTGCATTGAAGGGGGGGGGTGGAAAAAAAAAAATCCCCTGGAAGATATTACAATGTTTACAGCATGGTTTATGGAGGTTTTTGAGAGCAGCTAGCACTTCCAGAACTTGAGAGCAGAAAAAGGAGTCATTGCTTAGTGCAGCTGACTCAGGCTTTGATGTCTCGCAGCAGAAATAAGGTAAAAATAACAATAAAATCAGATTGAAGTAACTTTTCTCATAAACAACAAAAAGCAGGTGGTGGCAAAACTTGGTCATAGTTTAAGTAATGTCTTCAAAGTGAAAGTGTGCAGCGGTCTCGTGACCAGTGTACTTACTAATGGTATAAGGAGACTGTCTTGGTTTCCAGTAATCCCTTCATAGCTGTATATAAAATGTAATGCTAAACCTATTTTGCTCTCAGGAGTCACTTTGGATGAGATCAACTGTATCCAGTGAATTATGTAATATGGATTAAATTGTTTGTCTTTGTTCCTGAAATGGTTAGAACTTCTTGCTTTGTCTGCCTGCTTACTTGTGTATGTAAGCACGGGGAAATACAGTGTCTCCACTGCTGCTAGTGATACAATCAGATGATGGGCATAAGGTTGTGTGAGACTAAATGCATAACTTAAGTTAAATATGCATTGCAGGTTGCTCTTCTGGTTTCTCAAAAGGGCAAGACAGAACAAGTATACAGTATCAAAGTAGTATTTTAAAGTTTTTATGAATATAGCACTTTAAAAAAGGGTGATGTGATGGTTTAGGGGAAAAAAAAAGCCTAGTTAAATAGAAGATACAGCTTCTGTAGTAATTCTGGGCACCGAATTTAACCCACTTAAAATATATAGATATATGAAGTTCATTTAAGAAAAAGTTATTTGTATCAATGCACAAGTTATTTGTGCACTTCTACTCATTCTTTAAAAGCTGTTGATAAACACTGTTGCCCAGGCTTGCATGCTTCTGCTGCTATGATTGAAGCCAATTTGTATGTAAGAAGCAACCAAACACTAGCTTTGAAACTTCATTATCCTCTTGGGTGGAGGGAGGGTGGAGAGAGGAGGTGGAAGGTGACATTTTGCCAAAGGGGAAAAGACAAAGTCAATAAACAAAACTTACCTTTCAGGCCTTCTTCAAAGATATTAAAAGTTGAAGTGTTAATAAACCATTAAACATGTAGTAGTGTCCTTTTTATTTTGGAACTTCTCCATGGCTGTGTATGTTCTGTAGGCTGCTGGTGCTGAACAGGCCTATCTAGTCCCCTTTGCGGGTGGTGTAACTGCCCTGCTTCTGGGTACTGCTAGTAAGTAGCGTGAAGCTGCGTGAAGGTTCAGCGCTGGAGTGAAGAACAGGTGCCTGAATCCAGGCAGCGCTGAGGATGCTGATGGTTTGTCAGATTTTAAATAGTTGTCGCGACAAAGAGTTTTCTTTTTCCTGTTTGGAGTCCTACAGTGTCTGTGCTTGAGCTGAGTTGCCAGGTGAAACGCTTCAGTCTGTGGCAAAAGATGGAATGAGAGCTACGCAGTTACAGGGCAACCCTAATAAACGTTTACTGTAATACTGAAATGCCCTGCTCTTCATCTTTACAGGTGGGATGAAATTCTGTAGCTTGTCTTTTTAGCCACATTGCTGTGAACGTAACAGTTGACTGCATTGCTTTCTGCGCCGCTTCCTGTTGAATGGCTTCGCGGGATGCATCCTGCATGGCACATCGGTGTGTGGCACTGACCACTGCTGCCAGGTATACTCGTCTTTGCTGATCTTGAGCTTCTGTGGCAGATTTAGTCTGGTGGCAAGCTTTAATGTTGGACGAGAGGGGAGGCTACATACAGGAGCCAGTTTTCACAAGGATTTGTGCTCCTGTAGGAAGAACTGAAGCTAGTGACGATTAAATAGACCTATTTCTTAGTTCCTGTCTGAACTTCTATTCCAGGGCTGCTCAGACAATGTAACCAAGTACATCAAAGTTAGTCTGCTACTTTTTTCTTTTTGAATGCAGGTTGCGTATGTTTAAGAAAAATTCCTGGTTCTGACGGCTGCATAAGCAGATGTAGTGATGGTGTTGTCACCTTTATTTATTTGCCCTCTAGGTGACAAATAGCTATGCGGAAATGAGGTCTTGTGCAAAAGCAAAACAATTCATTCTTACCTTTTATTTGGCTTTCTCATTACTTCTAGAGGGTGAGGTCATTGCTGCTTCCTCTTTTCTTGGGACGAGGGTTTATGTGTTTGCATGGTGAATGGGATCGAGGAACTGATTTGGACAAAATATAATTTGTAGGGGATGAAAGATGGGGTTTTAATGAAACCATCTTCCACCATGTTACAGTGCCATTTTATTTAGAGCTTGGTACCAGTTCTATGTATATTGATAACACTGCCAGCAGGGTATTGAATCCCTGTTTATACAGTAGCTACTTCTGTTGCTGGCAGTAGTGGAATGCTGCTCTTCCCCTCCCTCTTTAGAAAAGATTTACAGGGTGTTAACGGTATCCAGGTACAGAAGCGTGAGACAGACAGCTATTATTATAGCTAAGCAGTTTGAGCTCAGACACTTGAAATAAATGAAAAATTAATTGAATGGTGACGGAAATAGGTATGTTGTAAAGTTGTGTATAAGAAAAAAAGTGTTGTGTGTTGTGGTATTTTGGGTTTTTTTTTTAAAGTTAGTCTGCTTATCATCCAAATTCTGCAAAAGAAAAGAATTGCTGTAGTCTGGGAACAATTATTTATGTTCTTGAAAGTTTTCACTGATGCTGGGGCAGGTTCACGTGCATAGGTGAATTCAGAGAGATTGTCACTGGTGATCAATGTCTAGGCTGTTCTCAGGAGTGGGTGGTTACTAAATAGCAATCTTTGTGAGTGTCTCAGTCTGCCCTGTAAGGATGGCCTCTCCTGGCCTTAGAGGTGCGGGAACTGAGGCACAAGTGCTGGGACAAGTGATTGGGAAGGGGTGATTTAGGCACAGCCCCTGTTCTCTAGCGCACACTGCATCCCACTTCTTGTCAAGCCTTCCTTGCGCCTTGTCCAAGCCTTTTTTTTGTTGGATTTCCAAAATGCTGCTTCGTGTTGCTTGAGAATCTTTCTTAGGCTTTTAAAGCACCTTCCCAAAGACTTAGCTGTTGACTTGCTTGTTCCTGAAGCCAAGTGTTAAAACAGGCAGAAAGTATGGCTGTGAGGGAGGTGTTTAATGGTGGATTGTGCTCACTGTGGTTGTAATGCCTGACCTCTGCCAGAGACTGTATGGGGGGGAAAAAAAAGATGCTAAACACTTGGGCATGTTGTGTTTGTAGTCTTAGAACATAGAAGTGTGTCTGCATAGCAAACAAATTTTGTGGAGACAGTGCTGTCTGTACTTTTCAAGTAAAAAGAAACAATCCTAAATCTGTACAACTACCATGTTAGTGGTTATATGTTGCTCTGCCCGTGGGTGTGGCAAAATAGTTTTCCATTGCTACTTTCGCAGTCCAGACACAGATGATGGACAGCTATGCTCTGATTTTTCAGAGGGACTTCTTCAGAAGAGCCAAGCACTTCTTTTTTTTTTTTTTGAAACGTAAGCATGTTTGACTCCTGTAAGTAAAGGTGCTCCAGCAAGAGTCAACTCTTACAGAGGTTAAATCCACAGATGTCTTTTCACTCAAAATGCTGTTACTACTGCTTTTGTGACTGCAGTACGCTTACGCACTGGTATGAGGGCTGGTTTGAGGAACATTAATAATGACAATCTAGTAATTATCTTAATTATAAAGACGGTGCTCTGTTTCTTAGTGGTTGAGAGGTATTGCTTTAAATCATTATGTAGGACAGGCTAGTTTATAGAATCATATTTTAGAAAGGCTTAGGAGGAAAATCCACAGAAGACAAAACTTGAACCCTGGTTCAAATAGAGAGACAGGCCTTGAGAGCTGCAATCAGAGGTACTAAAGAGTGCAGCTTTGATAATGAAGTGAGTGGTTCCCAGAAGGTGGAAGCTCATGCAGTGGTTGATTTTCCTTGATTGCCTTAATCACCTCAGGTTAGTTTAAAATTTTGAAATGATAAATGAGGCACCTGTCCCACATCTCAGGAGTCATTGGTGTTAAGTGAAGAAAAAGGGAGCATGGTAGGAAGAGACGGTCATGAGAAGAGTGAGATGGACTGCTTCGGAAGTGTCTTTGTTGATGGCCCTGGCTTCCCAGGACAGCCAGGCCGTTAGAAAGGTCTGTACATGCTGCCTCCTCCCCAGACATATGCTGGAAACTGCTGTGGCCTTCTCCAGGAATGGGGATTTCTCTCTGGCTTTAGGGTGTAAAGCCTCAAGCATGGTGACCGGTCTTGTTAAACATGAGGATTCCGGGAGAAGGATTTTTGTTGTATTCATTTCCAGGATTGTCTAACCTTGGATTTCCAATGCGGCCTTCAACTTCACAGCACCGCTTTCAGACTTCACTTTCTGGCATAATACCTTGAAATACTTTAGCCCTCGGGCCTCTTATTTCATGTCCCAGCTTCAAGAAAATCAGAACAGATTGCTTTCCTGATTAGGTGAAATTATCTCTTCATCCTGCCTCCACAGGAACCAGATTACAATGGCAAAGGAAGGTCAGCACATTTGTGGAAAAACTTTATGTGATTGCAGCATCTTTGTGCTGCTTCTCCCTGTGTGAATTTGAAATCTAGTTCAAGCTGCGTTTGATAGAAAGGTTGATGTTCCACAGGTATCAGCTACCTCCAATTACAGGAAAATTAGAGCTGAGATGAAAGACATTTAAATTGGTGCTCCCACCCAGGGCAAGCTTGCACAGTGAGCTGAGAAGATACCTGTCCTGCGTGCTGCTGTTTGACCAGTTGGTGCTGGTGTGCTTGCCAAACTGTCAGCATGGGCAGAGATCAAACGCCCTGGCAGCTGCCGGCGGTAGCCCAGCGCTTGTCAGCAACGCAGGTGAGAGATGAGCGTGTTACAAGGGAGTGGGTTAGCAGGCATGGCGGGGGAGAGCTTGAGCTGTCACAAGAGTAGGCTCATGGAAGGTGTGCGGGGTGGGACAGGAGCTTGATTTACCTGGGGATGGGAAGGAAGCGATGCAAGAAAATACTCAATAAATGGGGTAAGAAATGCTGAAAGTTGCAATGAAGTATAACCCTGGATGTGTGCATCCTCTTTTCTCCAACCTGCTTTGCTCAGGCACTTTGGACATACTGATGATTTAATGATTGCAAATGGGAATCTGATCTTCAGAGGAGCTGTAACTGGCCTCGAAGCTTCTCTTAGACCAGTAATGAAAAAAACCCAAGCTAGTTGTGGTTTTATGAGTCCACTTCTAGAGCTATGTAGAAGTTGCATTTGTGGAACTACAAGTGTAGAAATGAAGCAGCTAATCTAAAGTAACTATTTAGGAACGTAACCAGCAGTATGCAGACGGGGACCTGCTGATCTCCTTGGCTGCTGCTTGGAGAGTGTGGTAGGGAAAGAACGATGAGTGACCCGAGTTTCTCCGGTGCTGTGTGCATGCAGAACCACACGAACGTTAATCCCCCTGTGGGCAGGCATAATAACAGGGTTATTGCAAAACTCTTACGTGCGTCTGTGTACGTTCACATTTACGTCTGATCTGCGAACAGAAATCTTTCAGGGGTGCCTGTATGCAAAGTGGTGGTTAGAGCTGGCTGGGTTAGTATAGGACATTACATTGTATCGTGTGTTTGTAACTGCTTCAGTTGCCTCTACTAATCCGTTTTCCTCATTTAACTGTTACTAATTTTTGAGCTACTTTAAAATTGCCAATTTTCAGGGTGACTGGCTCAGAAATGCTTCTTTCATTCTTGCCAGATGGGAGCTGTCTTGTCCAAAACCCCCTCTCAAATGCACTCTGAGCTCCAGCAAGTATTAATTTGAGACCTTCAAAGAGAAGCAGGAGGCTTAAGCGAGGAGGATGCTGACACCAGGTGAACTGCCAATATCCAGAAGCATTTGCTATTGCTTTTGTGTAGTGCAAAGACTTCAGCTGTCAGTGCAAAAGCATTTTTAGATTTAAAGAAATGAAGCTGTTTTTATAGGAAATCCTTCCCAGTCTCATGCCTGATGGCCACTAAGTCCTGTATGCTCACTTTCGTGTTGCTCTACATTGATTGTTATCTCCTAGCCCTGGTTGGGATTGTGGAAGCTAAAGCACTTGCTCTTACAATAGGGTGAGCCAGTAACAGTCTATGATTTAAAATTAGGCTGCCAAAATGTAGCATTTTTTAGCATATATAGTATATTTGCGAGTTTATGTAGCTCTTAGAACAGTCTTGGTGTGTGTGTGATACTGCTCATTAAAAATTTTGGTAATTCCATGAATAAAGTACTTACATATGAGCTGTATGTGTGTATCATTGTATTTTCCAGTTGCCATTTCTATATATGTTTTTGGACAGATGAGAATATGTTGAAGCAATGCAAATTTTAGTTTAGTAATAGCATTAATTTTAAATTCTAGTATTAATTTAAAGCAAAACCTGCAGAAATGGTTGGTACAGCTTAGACCGTGCAATCATTTCCTCAGTATCCCGTATGGAGTGGGGAGAACAGATTCCTTTAGTGCGTGTTGTATAGGTTCAAAATGTTTTTCTCTGATCACATGGCACTGGGCACGCAGGAGGGGCTGTAGTGAAGGCCGCGCGGGGGCAAAGCTTCATTTCGGCGTTTCTTGACCCTTGAAAGTGTGACTTAGATTTCTTCAGAGTGTAGTTCCTGTGATTTATTGCTGATGCTCCCACGGGTGGTGTGCCCCTCTGGTAAGGCGGGAGCATGGGGTGGAAGGAAACGGTAGCGTTAGTCTGATCCTCAGGGAAGACTTGTAAAACACCTTTAAAAGATGTCTGTGCGTGTGTGTTTGTTTTCTGTGTGCTAAAACCATGGGCTCAATAGAGAAACTGTTTAAAGGCCAATACGTGTTTCCTGTTAATTTGCCCAGTTGCCTAGGCTCTGAGGACCCTTTCCCTTTTCCTGAGAGATGGTGCTGTCACCCTCTTACCTTGCCGGCGCTCCTCTGCTCCATGCTCGCTACGCTACGCTCTCGAGTGGTCTAAATTAATTGCCACCACCAGACCAAGGGAACGCCCGCCTGGCCTCTGTTTAACTTGAGCTCTGCTCCTTGCTGTTCTCGATAAAGCCGGCTGCGAACCCGCAGCGCTTGGCGGGGTTTGGTCTCCCGACTCCCCCAACCGTGTTACCGTCGGGGTTTTGGCGGCGAAAGGCGGCGCCACGAGTAACGCTCCGCGGGCCGGAGCCGCCAGGGGGCAATGTCTGCCCGGCCCCGGCCCCGGCCCGGCGCTGCCTGCCCTGAAACCACGGGCCGCGGTCTCACCGGGCTGCTGGGGAGCTCCGATTGACAGCTCGTCTTCGTGGCAGGGTATTTGAGGGGGGGTGCGTGTGTGGGGGTGTGCTAGTAAAGCTGATGCCTATGTATTGCCTCGATTACCTTCGAGGGTCTAAAGGCTACTGCTTGGTGCCGAGAGAGAAGCGATCCAGTAGTTGGGTATTTGGCTACAGAAATTCGTTATGCGTGTGTCTGTCTAGCAAGCGTCTGTCCTCTGGATGAGGGCACGTAGATGTGATCCCAGGCGTTTTTCTGCAGGTGGAATTGCAGAATTCAGCAGGGTTAATCTAGGAGATCTAATGCCAAACCATTCCAAGTGCAAACTTTTCTTCCCCCCAGACTTTTTTCACTTTTTTATTTAAAGATAGCACCATCCTGTGCGGCTTACTGTCTTGGACAAGGGCCGATGCAGTTCCCATGGGAAAAAGATGTCAGGAATTGTGTCTGCCTGCTTTGAGGTAGCAACCACAGGCAGTTCCCATCGTTACTGGAGGACACGTAGGAATTAATTACTGTCCTCAGGGCTTGGTAGTGCCATAGCTAGAATCCATCCGATGGACTGGTCCTATACCCTGGAGCAGACTTGAAGAAGAAGGGATGGGGAGAGAGTGCTTGATAAAGAATTGGGTCAGGCCAACAGCGCTGTTTCCTTAGCTATTGAGGGTATTCGTGGTTTGATTCCTCACAGCCATATTAGTTTCTGCCTGATTCAGCAGCAGAGTGGAAACTTTGGGTGTTTTTCCTTATTATTTATTGCTGGCAGCAAACAGCAATTAAAAAATCAACAGTGATTGCAGTAAAGAGAAGAATAGAAAGAAAAAATCCTTGGCAAATACTTGTGGTAAGAGGGAAAATTACTGAAACTGTAAAATTCAGAATTAGTTGTGTTGTTTTTTATTACCTAGCCTTCCCTGTTGTGTCAGGATTGAGTAAATTACGCTGCATAGAATCTATTTATGCCTGCATTCATCTGTGCACACAGCTTTGTGCGGAAGGGAGGCCACTTCTTCACAGGCTATGGCTACTGCGTTCAGAGTGCCTTGTAATTTAAGGCATGCTTCCTGAAAATTGAGCTCATCTTTCAGGGATCTCCAGAGTCACTTCTGAAAACTCAGGAATTGGTCAACTCCAAAGCTTTTGGTCATGGTGGTGGAAGTCTCATTGACTGTTTTTCACCTCTTTGTGCAGGCGAGGCAGGAGTGAAACTGCACAGCACTGAGGAAAGATGCTTTTGTTATCCCGTGGCTTGCTTTCTCTTCTTAGTTTGTATCAGGTTTTTCTTTGTCTTTAAGAGATGTGTCCTTTCTAATCTCTCCCTGCTCCCTCCCCCAGGTTGTAGCGCTTGGAGCAAGTGGGATGGAATGGCAGAGCAGTATCGCTGGTTTGTTTGCTTACGGCTCACTTATGAAAAATACTTGGTTTCTGTTGAAACCACACCCTTTGTCCTGACACCGCTGCTCTGACCGTACCCTCCTCGCAAGCCAATACTTTCATTACTTGCTGGGCACTTCCCGCCCACCTTTTTATTCAGAGAGCCTGAAGATGTGCTGTGAGACCCAAATCATCCCAGCTGTATGCATCAGAACTGTTTCTAGTGATGTGTTCTCCAGGAAAAATGTTTTCTTGTCTATATAGTAAGAAATGAGCTTTCCTCTGCACAGGTTGTTCAACAGAGGGATTTTTGGTTATCGCTTTCTGAGACAGCTGTCATTTTTTTACAGGTGGAAAGTCAACAGAACAGAAAGCTTACATGTATAGGAGGCCAAGAAATTCTTAATTTTTTCAGTTAGGCTTTTTTATTTCAATCAATAGTTTAACAAGTGCTTAAACTTTTCCCCGGCAGTTTAATCTGGAACATAGTTGAGAAGAAAAATATCTTCTATGACTTTACAAAAATAAAAAGATTTTTTTTTTAAATCCTGCGCTTTAAGCAAGCACACTCCAACTCAAGCAAGACAGGCATTGTATCTTAAAATACGGACTTAAGTTCATAAAAATGACATTCTTCCGCAGGGCAGCAGGCGCAATATGTAAACGGTACAGAAACAGAGCACAAACACTTGTTTTGATTTTTCTGATCCCTTTTGTGCTTTTTCTTAAGTAGAACTTTTGTTAAAACAATTTGCCCAAGAACTTCTTCAGGTTACCATTTCTTCTGCCGGGTAGCTCCTTGAGTAGGGCATTACAGTGGTGCTGAGGGAAAAATTTTCACCTATCCTGGCAACATCAGCAGTTATTGAAGATACCAAAGTTAATTGTTTTGCTTTTTAAAACTTCTGCATTTTAGTAGGGGACAAATCACTCGGTTTGTAGGTGCTCCACTGCTAAACCACTTGCAGTTTAACTTCTTTAGCAGCTAGGGCTGCCAGCACATGAAGTCAGGTTGAAGAAATAAAATGAATGGAATATATTGCCTCACAAATGTATATGNCAAAGTTAATTGTTTTGCTTTTTAAAACTTCTGCATTTTAGTAGGGGACAAATCACTCGGTTTGTAGGTGCTCCACTGCTAAACCACTTGCAGTTTAACTTCTTTAGCAGCTAGGGCTGCCAGCACATGAAGTCAGGTTGAAGAAATAAAATGAATGGAATATATTGCGTCACAAATGTATATGGTGCTGTGCGGCAGTTAATTTAGTGCCTGATGAAACCAAAAGATCAAGGAAGCTTAGCTCCTAGTTCTGTGCCTAGGGGAAGCCTTGCAGAGAACATGGATTGGCAAATAAACTGTGGACTCTGAAGACTTACTTACATCTTTGTCCAACTTGGCTTCTCTTAGCTAATAGAAAAATAAAGAAAAAATATATAGGCACAAGGAGGGAAGCTGGTGCAGCATGTGCTAACAACTCAGATTGTAAAATTATGTTTCTGGTCAACACTACACAAATAAACTAGAGGAGCCCCAAATCAGGTTTCTGACAATGCGTTATGAAGGCCTTTTTCAAGTGGTACCTTTTTAACTATAGGTGACAGAAAAAAAAAAGGCAGTTCTTGTACAGTTTGTACATTGAGTCACATTAGTGTTTAATGTAACCGTAAGCCGTGGAAAACCGAGATCTTTGCAAGTCTGCGATTCAAAACACAGTTGAGATATGAGTGTGCTTTTTGGAGGCAAGAACTAGAAAGGTCTTTCTCTTGAAACTGTTGTAATATTTCTGACATTGAGCAATTTACAGAGGAGCCGTGAAGGACTAATAAATTGTAGATCATTGCTCCGATGAGCACAGAACATGGTGCTGCAGAGCAGTTCCTTTGCCCTTGGCTTCAGTCCTGCACCACAAGCATGTGCAGATTGCAGCTGGGACTGAATTGTGCGTGGCACTTGCACAGGGAAGGAACAGGGTCTGACAACTCTGTTTTTGCAGAGATGAGACCACCTAATGAGGCAATGGTCGATGGTGCTGGAAGAAGCTTGTCTCGTGATCTGAGGAACAGCACGCCATACCCATCCTCATGAATTCACTCGTGCCACTGTGTCTCAAACAGAAGTCAGAAACTAAGCCAGTATTTGAAAGGACTTGTTTAACTATCTTGAAATAGCTCAGTAACTCAGTTGGAGATATACTGGTGTAAATCTGCTGAATAAAAAACTCAAGTCTAACTAAAGAAAATTGTACTCCCTTCTGGTTCCTGGCTTATCTTTCAGAGGCATCATGTCTCCTTGACCCTCTAGTTAAAAATGTGCTCCTGATGCCTCCCTACCATCAAATGATCCCAAACAGACTCTTCAAGTAGGTTTGACTATGTGGAGCAGAAAATCATCAAGAAATGCTGATGAGAGCAGCTGTTGTTTACAGGGCTCGACTCATCATGGGGAGTTGGCTTTCAGTGCCTTCCAGCAGGCTGAAGGAGGATCTGATATCGGATGGATGGATGGATGAACAAACACTTTTTTTGGTGACTACTGAGTCAGCCCGAGCTCCGTTCCTGACTTTTAATGAATTTTCTGTGACTTTTTATTTGAGGAAAAACTGTGAAAGATGTGATCTGACCTGGCAGTGAGATGCTCTGTGATTGTTCCTCTCCCCCTTCCTCCTGCTGTCTCAAAACCAGGTGAACCAGTTTTGTTCCCACTCCCAAGGAAATTTGCATCCAAGGCTGATACCAGCTTGGAAAAAGCGTCAAGAAGGCATGGACTTTGAGGAGGTAGGGAGCCTGGACATAGCCATTTGCTACTTGAATGGCTTTTTCCTGCTATTTTTGCTAGTGAGGCCCATGCTATTACTGTGCTTTCAAATAATGCTTTTGCTATAGCACGCAGTATGGATACTCACCTATGTAAAGCTGAAAGACCTTCATTCAAGACGTGCTTTTCCTGTGATGCTGAAAATAACACATTAAAGGCTTCTTTCCTCCATAGTACTGGACTGTGCAGCTAGCAGCTGTTGACACTGATGAAGAAATGCTATGACCTTACTCCTTCTGTTTCTTACACAGGTTCCTGTTCCTCTTGCGAGCCAAAATGTCTGTATATCAGTAAAAGCCACAGACGAAATGCTGCAAGGTTAAGCCATGCCTTCAGCTCGCTCCCCATTAAAGTGGGGGAGCGTGGTTCATCCATGAGCTCTACGTACCTCCTTGCTGGCCTTAAATACCTCCCCTACTGCCTCTCCAGAGCCTGCTCTGGTTCACATCAGTGTGCACATGAGGATGCGTTTGCCACCAGGGGAAACCCAAGGGGTTCCAGGGCAGGCTCTTGTTGCAGAACGCTTTCCCAGGGCTGTGCCTATCCAGCTTCCCAGCAATGTCTCCCCAAACCAATGCCCTTTTAAGCTCCATGAAACCAGGGTAGGTGTTGGGACAGTCCGGCAAGGAGAAAAGGGAGGATGTGGCTGCATTTGTGCAACTCTTGCTCCTCCCTCTGGTAAGATCGGGCCAGTCTCCATCAGGTGGATGTGGGTCTCTTTCCAGCTGCTTTCTTACTCTACCAGGGGCTGCGGTGTGCTTGCTGCTGAAACCCTTTACTTGTTCCTACATGAGGTCACATCACTAAAAATATGCTCCCAAATAGGGTTGCAGACCATATTAGACCCCACTTGCTTCTTTACTTTGCCTGCCTGGCTGACCCAAAATCCAAGGCATAAATTCTGCATGCAGAGTGTATAAGGCCTCAGGAATATGAAAACAGAATTCGTCCCTGCAGCCTTGTATTGGCAGCTTACCTGCACTGTGTGCCTCTGACACAAAAAATACTGCTTCTGTCTGGGTTTAAGGGGGCTTGGTTGTAACTACTTGCTAGATACAAAGGGAGGCCTCGAAGCAATTGCATAGCTAAGGAACTTGAACGACAAAATATTAAACCACTCGTTATTTTTACAACTTAATGACTGTAAAAATAGCTTAAATTACTTGGAATATTTTTTTTAATTAGAGAGGTGTCAACCGTTTAGCACTACTTGAATGGAGGGCTGGTGATTTGCTATTCCTTTCTGCATTATGAGCTGTGAGATAATGACAAGATAAATCTTCGTGGGTTTTCTCTTTATATACATATCTACATCAGAGCTGTGAAGTCAGGGGGAGAAGCTGCTACCACAGTACTGGCACAACACTGAGCCCTTCCCCAGAGCTAAATTCTGATGAGAAACCAGCATTGGGGAGAAGAGTACCACAATGGTAAGATGGCAGAGACGACTGAAGCAGGATCGTAATATTCACACCAGCAGTTAAAAAAAACCTAAAAAATAAAAGGAGACCCCCTCCCTCCCCCCCGAAGTCTGCAGTCCTAAAGTGCAATTACTTTTGTGCAGTCATGTCAGGCCAGGGATCAGACTGGATGAAGTTCAAAGCACAAACATCAAACGAGTGCTGTTCAGGATTCGAGGAGGAGGGGGGGAAGTAAGGAAAAGAAGAACAGTTCTCAGGCATTCAAGTGCATCAAGAAAATAAATGTCCCTTTCTTTCAGAAGAAAAACAACCCCCGGTCTGGTGGAATCCTGGCTTTGTAGTCATGAAAAATAAGTTTTTTTCACTTCTAGCTGAGAATGTCCCAATATGACACAGTACAAATAAACAACACCAAGGCAAGAGCTGGGATGCTGGGATATTTTTCCGGTGCCCTGCTGCTATACAGCCTTATTTTATTCTCCTCGGGTAACTCTTCAGCTCTGGGTACTGATGAAGCACACTGAATTAAAGGCATCTGGTAGGAAGTGGCTCTCTTCTCCGGTCGGTCGGGGCTGGAGCCGTCACTCGGTCTCTGGCCATTGTACAGCAAGTACCTGCCCCGGGCGTCCTGCTCCATTTTGAAGATTTCGTACTCGGTGTGAGGTAGGCGGATGCCGAGCGCGATGCAGCCGTTCGTGTGGGTGACGTCTTGCTGAACCCCAACTTGCCAGGACCCCTGTGCTCCACACTCATTCCCGTTGAAGACGTTGAGCAGAGAGGCTGTGGATATATCCATGGGAGTAACCTTCATGTGATTCACTGCAAGAGAGAGGAAGAGAGCAGCTATTAGCAGAGGGACAAAAACAAAAGCAAAGACAAAGTGCAGATTGGTGTGTACTTGTCAAATCAGCATTGTCTCTGCTTGTTCGTTCTTAAATCGATTTTTCACGTTGCAAGTGTGGCCAGCAAATCTATTTGCATTGCTTTATGTCTTTGATGTAATTGCTTCTCTCACAGAATGCACACGCACACAAACTCAGCTGAAGAAAACTTGATTGCTGCATATCTCAGCCAGAGATTAAGCAGAGCTTTTCATAAATTCCAGACAATCCTTTACAGATAAAGCCTGGTTATATTAGGAAATAAGCAAAAGAGGAAACAATAAAACCTTCTCATGTTTTCTTACCATCTGCATTAATCCATAAGTAGGGCTGTTTATAATGTATTTTTCATCATTTTTTAACATCTGTTATCCTGTAAAGCTAATGAAATAATTAGTTCCAGTTAGAAAATTTGGAAAGGACCACAGCTGCGCTATATTACCTGTCCTTTTTTGCATGAATTATAAAGTACTGCTGAACTACAGAGAGATGCTTTTTCTCATACCTAAACAGCGGCTGCAGCTTGCAGTATCCAGTACAGAAGTGCTGCAGCTTCTGCTGTTCTAAGTCGCCTGTATTTCAAAGGAGCTTAAGGCACGTAAAGTTTTGTGTTTCAGCCAAGTTTAAAAAGCTGGGAAAAGCCAAGCTGAATGAGCCTAAGGTAGCTGCATAGAGATGTTTCCTGCTGTGCATTTGACATTGTATATCAAGAAAAGGGGATCTGAATGGATCGTTGCTGACCAAAACAGAAGCAAATGACCAGCCCTCATGCCTCCCAACACACCAAAATCCCAACTTCTCTTACAGGTCATGTTATAGTAAGATTTGTTGGGAGTTTTATTCTGACGTTTTATAAACCGATATTTGACTCAATGGCTCTACAGTTCATATCATTTGTCCTAGGTGGTGTAAAAGGTCATCTGTAGAAAGTGAACCCAGAAGTTTTATCAAAACCAAATTAGCGACCCTGATCTGTGAGGTAAGTTGGCATACCATAAACTAGAAATTCAAGCAAAAACTGGATTTCACCCCAGGAGCTGAGCTGGGACATGCTGCACGCAGCTGTAAAGAGCAAAAGCTCTGACGGGCAAGGGTATCTCCTGCCTGCTATGAAAATCCCAGATTAGTAAACTGTTTCTTACAGTTAGATGCTTTTCTAAATCAGAGCCATGCAAGAAGCTATATGCTTCTCACATGGTAACTGAAATAAAGAGGAAAAGAGCCCACAGAGCACTTGGGGCTTCCAGAGGCTGTGCTGGGGCTGGCACCATGGCAGGACGTCGTGTTTTGGAGATGCTTGTTTGTGTGAGTGGTTAAAGTCACCGAGCCGTTTATAAGCAGGGTGCTATGGGGCTGTTTGCACAGGAAGGCTTCTCAGCTGCAGGGACCCTGGTGGCGTCACCACTGAGTGCTGCTTCCCAAAGTACTTGAGGGGTTTCAGTTAGATACTGTTCAGTTAGTCTTCACTGTGCTGGGATTAATCAGAGCCATCTTTAAGGACATCCTCTCTTGCTCTAGGGACCCTCAAAAGCTGATGAGAAGACACATGCTGCTGCTTGTATTCGGTTTTTGTGGTAAGGTTTCTGTAGCAGGAGGGCTGCAGGGGTGGCTTCTGTAAGAAGCTGCTGGAAGCTTCCCCTGTGTCCAACAGAGCCAACACCAGCCTGCTCCAAGACAGACCCACCGCTGGCCAAGGCCGAGCCCATCAGCCATGGTGGTAGCGCCTCTGAGATAACGTAGTTAAGTGGAAAAAGTTGCTGTGCAATGGCAACTGCAGCCAGAGAGAAGAGTGAGAGTGTGTGACAGAAACAAACAGCCCTGCAGGCACTAAGGTCAGTGAAGGAGGAGGAGGAGGAGGAGGTGCTCCAGGTGCCGGAGCAGAGATTCCCCGGCATCCCATGGTGCAGCCTCCAGGCTGTGCCCCTGCAGCCCATGGAGGTTGATGGTGGAGCAGATCTCCACCTGCAGCCCATGGAGGACCCCATGCCAGAGCAGGTGGGTGCCTGAATGAGGCTGTGACCCCGTGGAGAGCCTGTGCTGGAGCAGGCTTCTGGCAGGACTTGTGACCCTGTGGGTGACCCATGCTGGAGCAGTCTGTTCCTGAAGGGCTGCACCCCGTGGGAGGGACCCATGCTGGAGCAGTTTGTGAAGACTGAGAAGGACTCGCACTGGAGAAGTTCGTGAGGGACTGTCTGCCGTGGGAGGGACCCCGCGCTGGAGCAGGGGAAGCGTGTGAGGAGCCCTCCCCACCTGAGAAGGGAGGAGCGGGGGAAGCATGTGATGAACTGACTGCAACTCCCATTCCCCGTCCCCCTGCGTCACTGGAGNGGAAGGCTTCTCAGCTGCAGGGACCCTGGTGGCGTCACCACTGAGTGCTGCTTCCCAAAGTACTTGAGGGGTTTCAGTTAGATACTGTTCAGTTAGTCTTCACTGTGCTGGGATTAATCAGAGCCATCTTTAAGGACATCCTCTCTTGCTCTAGGGACCCTCAAAAGCTGATGAGAAGACACATGCTGCTGCTTGTATTCGGTTTTTGTGGTAAGGTTTCTGTAGCAGGAGGGCTGCAGGGGTGGCTTCTGTAAGAAGCTGCTGGAAGCTTCCCCTGTGTCCAACAGAGCCAACACCAGCCTGCTCCAAGACAGACCCACCGCTGGCCAAGGCCGAGCCCATCAGCCATGGTGGTAGCGCCTCTGAGATAACGTAGTTAAGTGGAAAAAGTTGCTGTGCAATGGCAACTGCAGCCAGAGAGAAGAGTGAGAGTGTGTGACAGAAACAAACAGCCCTGCAGGCACTAAGGTCAGTGAAGGAGGAGGAGGAGGAGGAGGTGCTCCAGGTGCCGGAGCAGAGATTCCCCGGCATCCCATGGTGCAGCCTCCAGGCTGTGCCCCTGCAGCCCATGGAGGTTGATGGTGGAGCAGATCTCCACCTGCAGCCCATGGAGGACCCCATGCCAGAGCAGGTGGGTGCCTGAATGAGGCTGTGACCCCGTGGAGAGCCTGTGCTGGAGCAGGCTTCTGGCAGGACTTGTGACCCTGTGGGTGACCCATGCTGGAGCAGTCTGTTCCTGAAGGGCTGCACCCCGTGGGAGGGACCCATGCTGGAGCAGTTTGTGAAGACTGAGAAGGACTCGCACTGGAGAAGTTCGTGAGGGACTGTGTGCCGTGGGAGGGACCCTGCGCTGGAGCAGGGGAAGCGTGTGAGGAGCCCTCCCCACCTGAGAAGGGAGGAGCGGGGGAAGCATGTGATGAACTGACTGCAACTCCCATTCCCCGTCCCCCTGCGTCACTGGAGGGGAGTAGGGAGAGAAATCAGGAATAAGGTTGAGCCCAGGAAGAAGGGAGAGGTGAGGGGAAGGGGTTTTAAGATTTTATTTCTCGTTATCCANAGCTGATGAGAAGACACATGCTGCTGCTTGTATTCGGTTTTTGTGGTAAGGTTTCTGTAGCAGGAGGGCTGCAGGGGTGGCTTCTGTAAGAAGCTGCTGGAAGCTTCCCCTGTGTCCAACAGAGCCAACACCAGCCTGCTCCAAGACAGACCCACCGCTGGCCAAGGCCGAGCCCATCAGCCATGGTGGTAGCGCCTCTGAGATAACGTAGTTAAGTGGAAAAAGTTGCTGTGCAATGGCAACTGCAGCCAGAGAGAAGAGTGAGAGTGTGTGACAGAAACAAACAGCCCTGCAGGCACTAAGGTCAGTGAAGGAGGAGGAGGAGGAGGAGGTGCTCCAGGTGCCGGAGCAGAGATTCCCCGGCATCCCATGGTGCAGCCTCCAGGCTGTGCCCCTGCAGCCCATGGAGGTTGATGGTGGAGCAGATCTCCACCTGCAGCCCATGGAGGACCCCATGCCAGAGCAGGTGGGTGCCTGAATGAGGCTGTGACCCCGTGGAGAGCCTGTGCTGGAGCAGGCTTCTGGCAGGACTTGTGACCCTGTGGGTGACCCATGCTGGAGCAGTCTGTTCCTGAAGGGCTGCACCCCGTGGGAGGGACCCATGCTGGAGCAGTTTGTGAAGACTGAGAAGGACTCGCACTGGAGAAGTTCGTGAGGGACTGTCTGCCGTGGGAGGGACCCCGCGCTGGAGCAGGGGAAGCGTGTGAGGAGCCCTCCCCACCTGAGAAGGGAGGAGCGGGGGAAGCATGTGATGAACTGACTGCAACTCCCATTCCCCGTCCCCCTGCGTCACTGGAGGGGAGTAGGGAGAGAAATCAGGAATAAGGTTGAGCCCAGGAAGAAGGGAGAGGTGAGGGGAAGGGGTTTTAAGATTTTATTTCTCGTTATCCAACTCTGATTTGATTGGTAATAAATTAAATTGATTTCCCCAAGTCCAGTCTGTTTTGCTCACGATGGTAATTGGCGAGTGATCTCTCCCTCATCTGTTCTCATCTTGACCCATGAGTCTCTTGTTGTGTTTTCTCTCCCCGGTTCAGCTGAGGAGGGGAGTGATACAGAGCTTTTGGTGGGCACCTGGCGTCCAGACAGGGTCAACCCACCACACTGCTATATCTGTCTTTGCCAGAAAATTATTTATACCACTTACGACCTGAAATGCCTTCTGAAGGTGCTTTTTTCTCTCTGCTGAAGGAACCCTAGGACACAGATCTAATCACAAGACGCTTTGCTTAGAAGCTTGAAGCCTGGCCACGGGACCCCAAGACTTGGTGATTTGAAATCTTATTTTCTTATGCTGTACTTAAAGATCTCTGCCTCAAAGAGTATTGCTTCAGTGGTGAGAAATATCGTGCAGCTGTACAGTTTGGCTGGGCATTCGCACAACGCCTGTGAACTTGCCAAGAAATTACTAACTCCAGAAAATGACAGAATGAAATCATCAGCCTTCAAATTGTTACGAGCGAACGCTGCTCTGGTCCGTAACTGTGTGACCAGCTCCGCCCCCAGTGTTGCGAACCACTCTACCTTTGAACACAAACTCTGTGCCGCCCATCACTTTGGACGAGTGCACTCCCCGGCTGTAACGTCCCTTGGCGTAGATGGTGAAGGTGGGGTGCTTGCAGATGGGGTCAGAGTAGTGGTAGTAGTGACCTTCCCAGGTGTTGTTGTTGTCATGGAAGATGAAGTGCCGAGTGAGGAAAAGGACCTCCGGTCGCACCTCGCAGCGCTGGCTCACCCACTCTCCGTGTAGCCCTATAGTCAGATCTGCCTTGGGGGGTAAGATGGGAGGATGGTGCTCGTCTGACCGGTAGATGATTCTGCACGCGATGCACGTGCGGTCGTGGTTCTGGAATGAAGCAGAGAGAAACCCTTGTTAGGCATTACCCGTGATAGAGGATAATCAATCAGGCCGTCTGTTTCATGTTGAACTGACACCGGCTCAACAGTTTAAGGAGTATGTTGTTTCTTATCTTTTTAATGTTCTCCTGCAGATTCTCACCTTCCAAAGCACCTGAAACATGGCACTATTTGGTTTTGTATGTATAGGGCTGCACAGTGGGAGTGGAGTTAGGAGATTAATTCCCTCATCTGCATTTCTCTGAAATGAACAATTTAGTTCAGCTTTTTATTGGATCTAGAAAAGGCTGACTTTATCCTTCAAATCATACAAGAAGCTGGCAGATGGTAATTTACTATGGTAGGGACTTGGCAACTCTTGTCCTAGAAATGAGTGTATTTGCTGAGCTCTTATTTTGCATCTGTCTTACTTTTAGTTGTTAACTTCGGGTATCATAGATGGACACGGGTGTCCTAAGTACATTTTTCCGTTGGGTAGCAGCCTGGGAGAAGAGTAACCAGTGATTGTAAACGTTTTCAGCTTTTCTGAGCCCTAACGCAAACTTGGGAAGCATACGACACGGCCGGCTGTCGCCGGATGCAATGAAATCTTTATGGCTTTCTCCAGCAGGAACAGGGTCCGTGGTGCCTGCTGGGCACCGCTATGGGCCAAGCGCCGGCCTCAAGCAGCCAGGTACCCCCAGTGCCATCCATGAGCGCCGGGGGTGATTCATGAGGGGTGTGCAGGTTCCCGGTTTGTGGCAGGAGGGGAGGGAATTTCATGCTGAGGCTTCTATGTCCTGACATCAGAAAATAAAACTACAGAGATTTGTATGTTGTTCCTAAGGCTAACTGGTTCTGCCTCTGCAAGGTTTTGTCTTGTTGGCCTAGCTATTCTCTTTTCCGACTGTATTTTGCACTTTTTTCAATGGCAAGAGAGACGGCAGCATTTGTCTCTGCTCTGCTAAACCTTGAAGCAAATTTTGTGGATCAATAAAAGATTACAAAGCAAATTTTTTAGCTCACTTCATTTATGACAAATAATTAGATCAAGAAGAATAAATGCTGCCCCGCAAGGTAAACGCAGCGTTTTCTGTTTTACCGGTGCCTGTTTTGGGTTGGCGATGTGCTGTTTGTTTACATCTCAGGTTCTCTAGTCGGCTGGTGATGTACGGAGGGGCCTGCGCTCCGAGCTGTAAGCAGGCTTATCCTCAGAGTGAAAGGCAAAGACCACACAGACAGCTTGTACCTTCATATTTCAAGGACTCTCAGCCCTTCCTGGAGAGAGGGGGATGCACTGGGTGGGTTGCTCACATCCGCCTTGTTCAAGCTGAGAGGTGTTTTCCCGAGGTGCAATTCAGAGTGCACCAAGTTAAGAGCTGAAGGTCCCCACGCACCCATCGGGGAGAGAGATTTATGCAAACACCTTTTCTTCGCACCCCTTTCCAGCCCTCTTTTCTGAGATCTCTCTGAGCGCCCTCCATAGCGTAAATGCTCATATTCATCACTCATACTTTGAAGTCCACATGAGCTGCTATGGAGTCAGCATTTCTCCACCGCCTTCAGCTCATGGCACACTTTAGGGGCGACATTTACACAACCTTCATTAGTGCCCTGAGTTTCTCCAATAATACGACTGTAGGTAGCTTCAGAGAATTGACACACAACTCCCACAATATATATCCCTTTGACACATATGAAACAGGGTTTATATTTGCTCCCACTTCAGGGATGTAGAACAATGGTATATGTGCAAAATAACTATAAATAATGTAGCTAGGGTTGATCTGAGCCAGTGCTGGCCAACAGCCCCGCTCTGAGGAGGAAGAAGGTTGGACTTGGTGGCCTCCAGAGGGTCTTTCCAACTCAAAACACATGATCTTCTGGGAACCACGTGTCAGCATGCTATTAAAGTAGATGCAGTTCTCGCCCACTATGGAGCTTGTTAACTAATTCTAAGATACATTTTTCAGCTAAATTCTGAAAGCAGGTGCAAAGGCCATTAGTATGTTAGTGAAAATTCAAAGAACATTTAATTGAGTAATTTAACCGCAACTGGTGAAGTTAGCACAGATTTGTGCCATAGTAACTGTCAGCAGAGGCTGCTGCAAAACATCTGGTTCCCCTGAACACTGAAAGCACAGATAACACGTAAGGACTGTGAAACTGAGACATTTTCTGAAATTGCCAGTTTCAGTTTGGGTTTTCTGAAGGCCAAGAGAAGAACCGAGATCCGGTTATGCTTCCTATTTTGCTCTAGATTTCTTGTGTGACCTTCCTGTGTGACTTAACCTAATTTCATAGAAACACAGACAATTACAGCTCTTCTGTTTGGGACAGGACTGGTAGGAGGCTAAATAAAGACAATGAGCTGTCAGAAAGCAGACAGACAGAAATTTCAGTGGCCTGGATACGATTGAAAATAAAATAATTATTATTATTATAAAAAATACGTGTAGCTCTATTCCTGGAACAAACTTTGAAATACAATCTGACGGAAGTCCAGCATCGACCTTCCTCTTGCCTGCAATAAAATCTCACCAGGTTTCATCTGCAAGCTTGTTTGGGACTTACAAAACTGGTCTGTTGAATCGTTAGTTCTCTTCACAGGACGTCAGTCATTTTCTCCAGAAAGCGGTGTGGTTTACTGGGTGGTTTGCAGCTCAGGATTGCTGGGGGGCAGATGACTTAGAAATGGCTAGGAAAGGAGTTGGTGCTGGGGAAAGGTGGAGACTGCCTTGGCACATCTCGGGCAGCGGCAGAGCTGCCCCGTTTCCCGTGAGCTCCAGCTGTGAACGGGGATGCCAGAAGCTGAGCGTCCACCCTGTCCCGGGCAGTGCTGCTGGTGCTGCAAGAACTGTTGGCTGAGGTGCGCAATCCTGTTCACTGCCGACCAAAGCACCAAAGAAACACACATTTTTGAAGTGTAATAGAAATAACACTTTGTCTCCTTGGAGATCAACATCCCAAAGATGCTGCCGCTGCCTTGTACGGATGCCTGCAGTGATCCAGGCTGATGGGTTGCTCTGTGGAAGATGCTGGTGTCTATCAAGCACTCATTCCTCCAGCATGGCTGTCCTGCCCTGGGGCATCACTAACACTTTAAGGGCTAATAAACTGCGCTGATGACAGTATCTTTATCCCCGTGATTGCCCCTCTTGCATAAAGTGAAGCAAGAAAGCGAGGAAAAGACAATGTTATAAAACTAAACATAACTTATATCATCTGAATTAGCCATTAGTAGGAGACAATTTCTGCTACAGTCCCTTTTCTATTGAAGTGAAATTGAAAGCTCTTAGGATCTCCCAGAGGAGACCCTGGCAGAGAAGCACGGGTCAGCCAGGGTGGTTTGCTTTATATTCACATTTCCCTCTCAGGAGCCTGCCCCCCACAATCAGTTTGTGAGCCAAGGCAATTTAACCTGGGAACCAGTGGTTTCTGTTGCCCTTGTTCAAAACCTGAAGAAAACCAAACAAAAGGCAGCCCGTTGTCTTCTTGGTCACCCTTGGCTGTTTGTTGGATTCCTCTGTTGTTTCTCAGGTTTAGTGAATGGACAAGAGGGAGATCTGGAATCAGTCTTATTTGCAGCAACGTTATTTTTTTTTTTTTTGGACCAGGAAGGACTATCAAGCATAAATGTTCTTTTTGCCATTTTTCTAGCAGTGATTTTAAGTTTCTTCTCTCCTCTACAGCATTAAAAACTATGGGTATCATGAGTCAAGGCTCTGATGCTGGGCTGGGAGTATTATCATTGTTTGATGTCTCCTCCATCATACTGGGAGTGTAGAAGTTGCCAACTGGTCACACCTGTGGCTGCTTAGTCCCTTGGCTGTGGCCAGCAGCACAGTGGGCATAAGAAGGTCCATGGAACTCCATGGTAGAAAAGAATTCAGAACTACAAGCAGCCCCTTTCTCTTCATCAAAGGTGGGTTCATGCCTTGAGGTACAAGGACGAGTTACTTCCCAAAACTTGTAAAACTCATGCAGTGCGACTATGCTGGCTGCCATGACACTGTGAGTGGAGATGACCCCTTGGGCAGACTCACGGAAGGTCCAAGTTAATTCACAGAAATCAAAGTGAAGTTTAGCAGTTTAGACACTTGTCTGTAGCTAACCTGGCTCTTTGACCCCTGTGGTCTGTATCTCGAACCGCTGTAACTCTCTGCAGCCCTTCTAATTCCAATGGCTTTGCACCAGTTCTGCAGGTCTGGCCAGTTGCACCGCTAAGAAATGTGCAGCCTGCCTGCCTTCTAATTATTGACGACCTACCAGGATGAAGGGGCTGAGGTGAACAGGCACTTTTTGCAACAGACAGGGAGTGGGACAGGGAGAGGCTGGCGCGGTGAGGAGGCAAGCAGCAGCACCCCTCTCGCAGGCTGGCTCAGGTACCTCACAGGGATGTAACTGAACGCATCGCTTCCCTGAGACCAGCGCCTGAAGATAAGCCTACTTAAACCTTTTTTTTTTTTTTCTTTTTGCTGTGATACTATCTTTCACAGAGTTATGAATTTCTTAGTGGAAGAATATGCCACATGTAAACTCCCTCAGTACAATTTTTGTCCAAGTAACGGACAAGAGAAAGAACTAGTTTTGTTATGAGGCAATTTGACTTAATTATGGAGTAATTTACGTTTAACAATTGACTGTATTTTTCACTGTTGCTTTTTCAGGTTGGCTGCTCTTGGCTCTTAATTACACCAGCTAAGGCCTTGCAAATCACTCCCTTTCCATGTGTCTCAGGGAAAGATTATTTTCTGAAAACAGATGTTCGAAGAAAATAGGGAACAGAGGCAGAGGACATTTGAGTCCAAACTCGATTAAGTACTCTCTAATAAAAAGCTCATTTGGGCATGACATAAGCTAAAAAGCCATAAAATGAGCAGTGGACGGGATGAACATCTGTTCTATGTTTTGATTATCTTAGGTGTACAATGCAATATTTTTAATAGTGGGGTCTTGCCAGAAGGACCAGCCCCTGAAATGGATGCTGCCCAATGACTGGAAGATCCCTTCCCATGATGGGTGCCTCTGCAATGCCAAATCAATGGTGCCCCAACTCATTGCCCTCCTGGGTGTTTGTTTAAAGCCAATTTTTGAATTAATCCATGAAGCCATGTGGGCTGAAATAAGCCTGAATCTCTGGCTGGAAACTCAGTTCTTGTAGTTGGGGAGAAAATAGTTTGTGATCTGAAAATTTCCACCAACATTTTTCCTTATCCCTCCCTCCTGCTGCCTCAGCTGAAGTGGTAACAGGGCCAGAGAGCTCTGGAAGCCACACGGGGAGGTTTCTAATAAAAAAAGCAAACAAGGATGAGGTTCCTTGATCTTTTTCCCAATTGCTGTGGATAGTCAGAAACATAAACCCTCTCAGCACAGTTTAATTTTCTCTTAAGTTCTATGGGGTTCTATGGCTGCCTAGGACTAATTTGCCTCTAATCAATTCATAGTGGTTTTTATGGCCCAGCCTAAAAAACTATCACGCAACTGGGACGCTCTCCGAGCAACGGTGAAATGAGCTTTGAATAACATGTAGAAAGATCTTTTTGGAAGGTGTTCTAGTTTTCTTCGAGAACCTTTGTATTTTGATGCTGCTGTTACAGAATAGACATCTATGGACCAAACTCTTTTCAAAATGTACAGAAAATCTACTTTTTCCTTCCTTACAGTTAAAGCAGAAGCTGAAATCAATGCTTAATATCAAGGAGAGGACCTGTAAGATATACTGCAAGTTGTATTTAAGGACACAACAAACAAGCACTAAGAGTAAAGAGGAAGCTGAAAATATTGTTATTTTCAACTAAACATCTTCTTCAGACATACCTGCTCTCTCCCGTATCTGTTTATTCTTTACATCCTGAAAATGTGTCTGTTTCTCAATCCAAAAATTTTAAACCACTATTTGTGTGAAACAGCTCAAATGGTAACTCAGTCCTTCTCCTGCAGAACTACAATAGATGACTATTTTTGTATTTGGCGATTTACATAAGGGAAATTTAACACTATCTTAACTATACCTTACGTGTTTTTAAGGGAAGATTCAATGCTAACACTACTTAGTCTGAGACATGCAGTGCATTCTTAGCAGAACAGACTGAAAAACTAATGTGCAACTGATGCACTAATGTACAAACTAAAGCAAAAATTTGTTTTCTGGTATTCAATTCTTCTCTGAAAAGAAAATGTTTCTCTTCAAAAAATGAGAAAAGCATTTTTAGATTTTTTTTTTTAATTTTTAACGGAGAATTTTGACCATTTTCTGACAGGCTCTCTCTTATCTTCTATAGTTGCAAATAGTTGGTATTTTACTAGACCAGACACATTAAGAAGACAAAAGCATAGAAGGTAGCAATGTGTAGTAAGCTCCCAAACGACCAAAAAATATGGCAACTCCTGTTACAGGAGGCCTGATGCTGGGGCAGACGTGGGACTGCTGCTATTCGGAGCTGACCTGGGCTAAGGAAAAGCAGCGGACAATTCTGAGAAGCAGTGAATCTGATTAGTTTTCTCAGTAACAGTTTGTTTTACACCAGCAAGGCCTTTACATTTGCATGAAATTACACAGCAGTTTCCCAAAGTAATTTGGGAAATCATCACTCCGTCTCTTTTTATCTGGAGGTGCTGCACAGTGGACGCATCCTTCCTATACCTTCACCTGGTTACAAGATTCAGGTATCAGCTCTACCTCAGCAAGACGGAAAAGCACATGCTCTTGGCAATCGCTGTGCCACCTTTGGACTCCTCCTCGCTCTCCTCTTCCCCCCCCAGCAATGCCAGTGTCAAACCAGAACCCAACCCTTGGCAGAGCAGAGGCTTCTTTCTGTAATGCCTCCCTTGAGGCTCAGGCCTTTCAACCTTCACTTTTTATTCAAACTCAGATATTAAATGTGGCTACTCTAAGTACACCCTTCCCTCCCTGTGCCCCACACCACTGCCAGCTGGGCCTGGTCTCTCCTCAACAGCTGCTGCCACCACCACCCCATTTAGTTACCATAACCCCATGCTGGTGAAGTCACTTATATTTCAAATTTCTGTGATATCCTGCCTTATCAAGTCATGTACTGACATTAATAATATTTCTATAACACTCTACTTCTGCTGTCTGAGCCCCCACATCTGTGCTGGTGGCTGTAGCATGGGGAGCTTGTTTGGAAGAGTCAGGATCTCAGCTGATATAAAACCACCCGTGGCCAGCCCTGATTTGCACCGGTTACTGGTGCAAAGTAAGAAGCAGGTCTCATTCACGGTTGGCAAAGGAGGACAGGTTGCATCTATATGCTATTGCCCTAGCAATAGCAAGGGCTAGCACCCAGCATAGCCTTATTGCAGGGAAATGTGCGGTGAGGGATGCCAGGTTTCCTCAAGCGCAGGCTCAACCCTGAACTACGCGTGCAGTACAGACCTAACCGGTGGCCTTGCAGAGGCTACAGAGTCTGACGGTCGCAAAAGCTGGGGTAGGAAACCCCTGCCACGTGAATGCACGCATTACCATGAGGGATAGTACTGAAGATGGGAAAGAAAAGATGCATTTTAGCAATGATCCCTCACACCCACCTGAATACTGTGTGTCACCGGCAGCGATAGATGGGACTGGAACGAGGCATGCCTGGTGAGGATGCTTTAAACCAGCCGAGAAATCCAGGTGCCAGGTTTTAGTGTTAGTAACTGAGTGCTCCCAGGATGAGTACAAATGGAAACCCTTGGGAGAACATCAATTCAAGGAAATGCTTCCAAATCAACAAAAAAAGATGGATGGCTTTGCCTCACACAACTGAGGAGCCAAGTCCACAGAAAGGACACTTTTATGAATTGCGCAGTAAAGTATAAACCTCTGCTCCTCCACCGCTCTAGATAACTGCAGACCAAGACAACGCTTTAACAAACGGCTACAATCTCTCTCCACCACAAAAGTGATAATTTGCAGGCTTTCCATGACCTCATACGAAGCTGAGTTGGATAATGTGTATTAGGCTGGCTCTGGGGAGTTGACAAGCATGGTTGACACAGTTATAATTCAGCCTGCCAAAGGGAATGAAGAATGACGAAGATTTAAAACTTTAATTAAAAATCTTGAAGCAAGTGAAACACTGGAGAGAGTGGTAACTCCTTTGCAGGGCTGTCAGTTTGGGATTTCTTTTGGTGAGGAACAGAGAAGCTGCAAGCAGGACGGAGGGTGGGGATAGGTTCAGATTTATCTACAAGCACATACCATATATTTTAAGATATTGAGGAATGGTTTTTATTAACTGCTCCCATGAAGGGAAAGATAGGGAAGGAATCCAAAGGCACTACCATCACACAACTGTCTGATCTACAATGTTGATTCTCTTGCACAACCTGCATAAAACTGAAATAAACATGACCGACTTGAAATGCAGAAGTCTTCTGGTTGTTCTTTTCTGATATAAACTACTTTAGCGTGGGCAAAAGAAGAACAAAGAGAAAACCAGCCTTTTTCGCAGATGAATGTGCTTGCATGTCATCTATCCCACTAAAATGATACTAATTCGTGGTGACATGAATATTTTGGGAAGTATCAACAAAAAAAAATCCCGGATAACCCGAAGGGACAGCTTGAAAGTCCATCTTGAGGAATGGAGTATTCCAAAAGAAAGCTGCCTTATGTGTTTATTATGTCTTTAAAAAGCACCCTATATAGCCCTGTGAACCATGTAGCAGTATTACTAGCGAGTCCTCCCTCCCCTCTTACAAAGGATGAAGCAATTTTGGTTAGACGCCAACAACAAGGAAGGTGCGCCAGTAGTTTAGATACATATGTTGAGTTGATCTGAAGGTCCATGTTTTATTTTACTCGGTTAAATAGTTAATTTTGATCCACGGTAATGTAATTCTTTTGGGGCAGGCTTTTACTGCAGTTGCAGAACAGACAGTGATTTAAGTTAACAAAGATGGGAAGGGTTTTAAAAGTAACGCTTAGCTTTTGAAGGTTCACATAGAGTGAAAAGAAACCTTCTGCTTCAGCCCTCACCTAGCACTAATGCTGGTGCAGGCAGCAAGTGCAGTGGCACCTTCAAAGGAGCGCTCTTCTGCAAGGCCACAGCCAACAGCGCTGCCGAGCACGGCAAGGACCAGCCTCAGCTAGTAGCTGTTTGCTTCTTCTTATCGCTGCAGCGCATCACACACGCTGTTCTTATTCATAAACCTGGAATTAACCTATTTGAACATTCTTCTGAATGTTCTTTCTTCGCTCCCCTCATAATTTCCCTAACCAAGAGTCTTTTGCAAGTAATAATGAACGAAAGAAACCCTTCAAGTGTTAGCTTAATCAAGAAGTCTAGTGGCACTACTCTGGCAAACAAAGGAGTTTTGTCCTCCTAAATTACACTTCTTGGTTGAGATAATGTTTTGCATACTTCTCTGAGGTGCTTCACATGTTTAACATCTATTTATTAACTTATGCTGGCATTTCCCTGGGAGCTCCTCAAGTAGATAGCATACCCCTATAGATGAAGTCACTGAGTTTCAAAGAGACAAAGACTTAAGTTTTGAAAAGTACAAAAAACTTTGCGTACGTTGTTCTTTTACCGCCTGGCTAAAGGAAAGCCCAAGCACCAGTCTCCATACGTCGAATGTGTATTAGCTGCAAATGCTAGGTGCTGCTGGAAGTCAGCTCCCAGCAGTGAATAAACTTGTAATAGAGAATCAATCCATTGGAATTGCACTTTCAAGGGAAAATGTCTTACTGAAAGTGTGTGGCCAGCAAACGTTCGAGCATGGCCAAGGTAGAAGGAAGGTTATCCTAGCATGTTTTAGGCTTCCTGTGATGTTCCAGACCACTACAGCATTATTCCTAAACAATGGTCTAACCTGAATGTCCAGTCATCACAGCCCTGCTCTGATCTTTCCCGTTACTCTGTCAGGTGACAAAATAGCACAAGGAGTTCTTTGTTTACAAAGCACTATTGCTGAGGCAATTAGATGCAAAATAAGTGTCCCAGTATTGCTGTTGTACACATTTCCTGCAGTTTTAGAGCAGATACCTCTGAAAACATCTTCTGTCCTTCCACATAGTGAATTAATACCGCAGTCAAACCTCTTTCACATTACAAGTCCCTCTATGCATTCGTAAATAAGGTGTGATTTCATGATCAGTCAGGCTCCCTGGCGCTGACCCAATCGGGAATATCTTGTATAATGAGCGTGATGATGGCCAAGCAGTTCCCCCGTCCTGCCCTTTTCACCCATGTGCTGCTCTCTCATGCTGGCTGAAGAAGGCGCACGTGCAATAGTTTGAAACCCTTAACAAACTCACAATGTCAAGAGACATCAAAGAAAGATGTTCAGCCCCGTTCATCAGTAAGTGCTAATTGATATCTCGAGCAAGGTTAGAGGACTGCTAAGATAAATCTATACAGTGACCTATTCATCAGCTGCACTCAGGAACTTCCATGTATTTTACAGGAGGAATTTGTTTAAGGCAGGCTCTTATCTAAGAGAATTGGTAAAGCCTTAAGAGATGACATATTATATATTTTTAAAAGCTCCCTGATTTTATATGAACACTTGAGATACAGTAATCTGTGAATTTATTCAGATTTGTAGCTCAGCATAAAGCTGTCTGGTTTTTGGACAGCCCCTTTGATTTACCATCCTGTGGTGAAATCGCTGCAGGAATCTGGAGAAGGTCCAATTCTGTTTGTTTAAAGTCCTGATCACGTGGCTTTGGCATTGCTAACATATCCAGCAATCATTTGCTTTTAATTACCATTCATTTCAACCACATAAGTAATGAATGTGGCTACCACATCCAACTTACAGGCTGTGTAAACTCTTGAGCTGGGTGGAACTTTCTTCTATATAGAGGCTTAACTATAAATTTAACTCAGAATGTGAATCCTCTTAACTTATTTTAGGCAGGCCTTTATAAGTTTTAAAAAAAAAAAAAAGGAAATGAAAAAAGCCTGAAATGAAAGACTCCACACAATACACCTGATTCACTTCAGAAGCAATTTCCTGGCCTCCCCAACCTCTCGGTATGACTGTAGAAACCTTAAAAAAACAAGTTGATTTAACGTTTCTATTTATTCATGGTGTCCAGTTTCCAGAGGAGTCTGTGACTTGTAGTTTTAAACTCAATTTAGCATTTAAACTCATTTTCAGCTGGGTCCCAGTGGAGCAACAATTAGAAAAGGAAAAGAGTTCAAAGAAGAAAGGTTATAACCTTTCAGTGGTATGTTTGCCTGGTCCTTAAAAAAAAAAAAAAAAAAAAAAAAAAA
>VZSC01010949.1:3213-28453 GCA_013398225.1 Steatornis caripensis | reverse complement strand
GTTGCCCTCCGCTGGACTCTCTCCAGTAGTTCCCTGTCTCTCTTGAACACACACGCATGCTGGGCAACATCACACAAATATCAGAAATGAATTATGGTATAAAATCAAAAGGCAGTGATAGGACCTTTACCTATGTTTCTGCTGCTGGGGCAAGGAAACAATTTAGCACAGGCTCCTTCCTGACCGAATAATCACTTCAGTGCTTTTATAATTACTGTCTTATGCCTGTACACATGACTGCCATACAAAGGACCCTTAACTTCCCCTTGCACCATCTGAAGATCAGGCACCAAGACCGGTGATACCCTTCCCACACAGGGCAGTAAACTGAACACCGTCTTCCTGTGCTTTTCCCCCCCAGCAAGTGCTCAGCGGCAGCACGGTGTCCCCCCGCTCCACCCTTGGCAGTGCACAACAGCGTGTTCTGCAAAACCGAGGTCCTGCAGCGATCATGTCACTGATTTTAAAAGATCCATTTGGCCATGTTAAGTGGGACATTGCTGGAAGGCTCAAGGTTAAAATGTGCTTTCGTGAAACTGGGAAAAGAATTTCATGGCTCTTTAAAAGCCCACTTTGGAGCCTAGATGCAGTTGCAACATAGTTGGAGCCACTACTTTCATTCAAAGAGATCCAAGTCTGCTGTTCTTTACAGCACAGACAGACGGCAGGTTTCAGTACATCCACGACAAGCCATGTAAGTATCTCAGACTCAACTGAGAGTATTGCAGACTCTCTCTGACCGACTTTTAAATTTGTGTGCTATGAAGGAATCTTACCCACTTGTTAAAAAAAAGAAATCCACCGNAGAATTTCATGGCTCTTTAAAAGCCCACTTTGGAGCCTAGATGCAGTTGCAACATAGTTGGAGCCACTACTTTCATTCAAAGAGATCCAAGTCTGCTGTTCTTTACAGCACAGACAGACAGCAGGTTTCAGTACGTCCACGACAAGCCATGTAAGTATCTCAGACTCAACTGAGAGTATTGCAGACTCTCTCTGACCGACTTTTAAATTTGTGTGCTACGAAGGAATCTTACCCACTTGTTAAAAAAAAAAAAATCCACCATGTTATCACTCAGAAGTGTGTCAGACTTCAAATAAAACCCAATCTTTGCATGAGACTAACAGCAGTAATTCCGTGAAGCCTCTGGTTGGCTTTCACTTTAGCTACACCACAACCAGAGGTCACAAGATCGTATCACCCACCCAGTGACGGCTGCTTATGCAAAGGAGCAAGTCCAAAAGGAAAATTCCCAAACCCATCAGAAACGCCAGCTAGAAAACCAAAGCAAAACAAATGCATTTTCTGAGGACTTGATATTCAACTTGTCTTTCATAATCAAGGCCTAGCAGCACAGGTCACAGCTTTAGCATCATACTAATTGAAAACGGCAAGAGGTGCTACAGCTAGCTGAGGATCCTGGCCCAGGCCCTCCCAGATCACACTTGTCAAGGGCAGATGCAACATCTGTCTGAGTGGGAAAGTGGAAGTCTGCAGAGCTGCCACTCCAGTAAGATGTAGATAAGAGCGTGCAGTGCTCCATACAGAGGACTTCAGGCTCTCAGGTTCACCTACAAACCTTTATCTGATGTGGGAACAACCATTCAAGATAAAAATAATCGTTAAGGGAAGATAGATTGCTTTCAAGTTCCTCAAAGATTTCTGCGCAGCTGTGAGTAAAATACAAATCTTAAAAGAGCAATCTGTTGGCAGCCTGTTACCCAAATGTGTTTTAGAAATGGCTATGACAAAGCTCTCCACCAACACTTCCGCAAAAAACTGCGAGCTGCTAGAATAAGTGTTTTGGCTTTCTGAAAAACAGTATGCAAATAATGTATAATTGCAACACAGAGAACAATAAGTATAGCTGTGCTTCAACACAAATTCTTGTAATTTAATTTGTGTCTAAACATCCCAGCCGAATTCTGTTCTCAGCTATGCCAGACTGCAAAAGTATAACACAAATAATCTTAAACTGTTTAGATTGAATCAGTTTAATGAACACCTTTACCAGAATTTAAACCATGGCTTCAAACATGTTCGAGTGTGGGACTTCAAACCAGACTCAAAGCTACTAGGTGTTCAGCAGCTTCACCCTTTGCTAAATGGGAGAACAAATGTTACCTGAAAGTCGGATTTTAACAGGGATTTAGTTTGGGATTGCTCAGCAGGAACCGCTTCACTTTTTGGTTCACTTCATGTAAATCCAGAAAAGCACAATTTTATTACAAATTAAAACAACCTCGAGTGATAGTGTAAGTTCAAAACACATGATGGCTTCGTCTCTGATAGAAACATTTTAACATTCGTGCTTTAGTTCTGCAGCAAACTCTTTTCAAGTTAGAACTTGTTTGAAACTTGAAAAACCTTACAACAGCTAAAGAATAATTGGCTGGATTAAGTTTATGGCTCTCCTTATCTGGGCAGTTGCCCTGCACAATTAAATAAACAGACATTCGGATTATGCTCTTTCTTGATGTGGGATAGTGTTAGATAACGCCCATGACAGGCTTTTAGCTACAGTGCAAACTTACGTAATTGCCATGGAGAATATAATGTCCTGTTACCAAGCCGAGGTCTATGTTTACCAGTGTTTTCCCTGCACTCGAAACTTCAAAGAGTCCTCGCAGGATTGGGACCTAAATTAGCTACAACAAACAAAAGGGTTGGGAAAGGAAAGCTGGGTTTTACGGTCATGGAAGCAGACAGGATAATGATTTCCTTTCACGTGCATCTATTGCCTTTTTTGTGTGTGCAGACTTTCCAGGTACTGCTTTCAAAGTGACTCACACGCTGACGGAGGGAAATGAACGTTTCAGAGCATGGAAGATCCCAAAGAGCGATCTCAACTATCTCTAGATGGGAGCACTAAAAAGAAACTCCTCCAAGGTGGACTGGCCCAGCATTGAGGTCTTCTGTTATCCTACAGCTCCGTCCTTACTGCATGCCCCATCTTGGAAGAGGTCAGGGAACCGAGTGCCAAGCAGTTACACAGACAATAACCTCCGCTAAGCTGAAGTTTGGCTCTTAATTGGGATGACTGCTGCTACCCATGCAAGGTGAAATGCCACTGCCCGGAGCATGGGCTTGTTTACGAAGGCCCGAAGGGTTAAAGCCCCCCTCCCTTCAGGGCAGCCGGAACTCGGCCACTGGCATCAGCGGGTGCAGCACTGGGCCATAACTGCAATTCAATATCGACAGTAGTTTGGCCTTCCCTCTTTGAAGAAAACATCTGCTTTCTGTCAGAGACATCTGCCGTGCAGCCTGCAGACCTCTGCCCTGTCCTCCACCCACACCTCGGCACCAGGATTTATTCAGGTGCGACTGACCCCAGTGCCGATGGGACTCATGTCTGAGTAAAGACAACGCTAAACAAGCTCGCTATGTATAACCCTGCCCTCTATCAGCCCTGCTTAAAGCATCGCACCAGTAATAAAGCACGAGCCTTGCCTTGAATAGCTGGAGGTATTTGCCTTCAGCGTGGCTGAGGCTAGTTTTGGGCTTCGTTGCCTGGCAGCCCACCTCCTACAGAGTGCAAAAATTGCCCTTACCGTTCATGACACCATGACATCATGCCACTGTCAGCCCATAGGCAAGCTACAGAGATGAGTGAAACCAAATTCACACTGACGAAATTGTGAATAAACTTGAGCCCATCTTCTAACTCTCCCTGCAAACTCTACAAGTGTGTCTTCCCCTCTGCTGTCTTCTGGATTTCCAAACGCAGTATTTTACTGAGGGGACAGCTCACGTACCTCTAGCACGGGGCACAATATTTGTCCATTTTATGGATATGAGTATTTATACCTTCTGAAACATTTACTTATTATTTTCCTGAACAGGTTTTGAAATAAGACACTTCTATGTAACTAATTTAACCAATTTTGCCAGAGAGCTTTTAAAAGCATAAACAGTGTTGCTCTGAAAAGCCCAGCAGTCCTGTCTTCATCATCTTTATCAGTACTATTTCCATGATGTTATCAACAAATTATTTTACTTAAAGTTTCCAATTTGTTACTCTAACAGTAACATAATCAGAAATACATTAAAGTTTCTTCTTAGCATCTGTATTTGTAAAAAAAAGTTTACATTTACAAAAGAAGTTAACCAAGTTTGTTTCAAATCCACTTGAACGTAGCTTTTATTAATCAGGCTTTCTGGAGCTGAATGATCTTAGCATTTGACATCCGAAACTTCTGTGGCTTTTTGTCTAAGCAAAGAAAACAGCAATAATGGACCAACTTCCAGCTGCAAACCTTTTTTTTTTTCCCCTGACATCGTACAGGTTTTATTTTGATTAACGAAGACAAGTTTTTCCAAATCTCAATTTCGTGATGTTAAAGTAGGCATTTCTTAATGTAATGAAAGCAGAGGCTTCAGCCATACAGGACATTTTAACTTGCGTCATGAAGCTTTAAGCCCTAAAAATCCACAACCACCCACCCACACTCGCTCACTTTTAACCCTTAAATTGCCATGTGCAACAGAAACGCGAAAGAAAACATCACGCACTGTAAAGAGGTTTAACACTGCGATCCCCTGGCATTACTGGTTATTTTCACATATTACCCATTCGGGCTCGCCGCTGACCAAAGGATGTTCCTATTGACTCTATGGCACAGAAGGAAAAGCTCTATGCCAAGTTAAAGCTAATAGGGTAAACACATTTAGACAGGCTACGTTTCAGCGCATTGTACGCCACTGACGGAATTTTCAAGTTTGTAAGAGGGCAGTAGTTTCCCCATGCTTGAAGTTCAGATCCAAACCGTGCACTGCTACATCACCGAGATGTTTACCTTTACATACAAAGCACCGAATGATATCTTTCTAAAGAATGTAGGTTTATATTATTTGGTGAAATATAACTGCAGATGGAAGAAAGAGATGATTTTCCTTCTTCATCCCCTTTTGGCAGCTGCTGTTTTGATCTGATCACTGGCCCTGATTTGTTTCCTGCTCCAGCCAGGGTTCAGCTCTGCTCTGTAATTCCAAGCAGATGAGCCGGGGAGTCCAACCCTGTAATTACACCTCCTCTCTTTACCCTCTAACTTCAAACCTCCCATTTCGACTTTTACATCTCAGATCACAGAGTTTTAAAGAACACCTCTGGCATCCCGGCAGGTCCGGCTCAACTAAAGACATTTCTACGCTCCCCGGGTTTCATAGCTGAGCTGTGAGGAGGGTATAAAACGTCCTCCTGGGGAACAAGGTCTCTTGCTCTTTCTTTCTCAAAACAAAATACACAATCAGAAGCCCATGCTCTTTATTATTTATTGAATACCATCTGTGTGCTTAGCACTTGTATAAACACAGAGACAGACAATCCCTGCTCCACAAAATCAACCCCAGCAATAGCTTTCAAATCCTTACAAAGCTCACAGATCTCACACTGACTCCACGTAGGTCACTTGCATCATAACAGTTAAAATAAATTCCTCTTTTTACGAGTAAGCTTGGGGTCCTAAGAAATTTAACTGAAGAAGGCTGGATGCTACAAAGTACTCCAGAATCAGGAACACTCTCCAAAACGATGCTGTAACTGAGTAGGTCGAGTCAGTCTTTCAAAACAATATCGCACCCGGATTTTTCAAATCTGGCTGCCAAATGTTAGACATACCTAAGCAGCTCATTAAACTGCCTCCTTTCCAGAAGCTGCTCTTGAAGAACACTGGCTTTCTGGAGAGATGGGTTAT
This sequence comes from Steatornis caripensis, assembly GCA_013398225.1. NCBI lineage: Eukaryota > Metazoa > Chordata > Aves > Caprimulgiformes > Steatornithidae > Steatornis > Steatornis caripensis. The sequence continues at coordinate 22,759 of VZSC01010949.1, read as the reverse complement.
CTGTTTCAGTGCCTAAATACGGATTCACAAGCTGAGCTTGTAAGTTTAACTTCAAATACGCTGGCTTTTATCACTAAAATTTTGCCTGCTGTGCCGTTTCAGAGAAATGTCAGTCCAGGGCTAAGGTGAGAGAGTGTCAGCGCAGGACCGCGCGTAAGGACACCCGGAGCCTCCGTGCTCCGCAGCAAAACATTTTTAAGTTGGGTACAAGAGCCGGTGGCGGCAAACTCTGCTGCCTAAGGCTTCCCAGCGAATACCTCCACGTCAACAACCTCTTCTTCACCTGGAGGTGAAACGCGGGTCCCGCGGAACATCTCGGCTAAGCACCCCCCGCAGCCTGGCAGAACTAGCCGTTTGCCCGGAGGCGAGCAAAGCGTCTTTGTGCGAGGTGCCCAGGCCAGCTGCTCCATCCAAGCAGTTACGGGCGTGCAACGATAACGCCACCGACACGAACTTCGGAGCGGGGCGCTTTCGGCGCGATTCTGCCCACACCGGCCGGCCGCCGCTCCACACCGCACCCGCACGCTTTGCAAAGGGGTGCCGCTACCGACGGGGGGTTCCAGGCAGAGCGAGCAAGGTCTCTGCTCGCTTTGGCATCCAGACGGACCTCTCCTCTGCCAGGCGCCCCAGCCGCGACCCTCTCCCCCCACCATCGAGGTGCCGGGGCCCCCTCGCAACCCAGCCGGCTTTTGGGGCGCACCGCGAGGAGTTACCCAGCGAGCGGGGAACACCCAGGCAGGGGACCGGCACCCCCTCCCCTCGCCCCCGGCGCGGCCCCGCACTCACCGTGCAGCAGCAGGGCTGGGAACAGGTATCTCATCAGGCTGCCGTACGGGGCGGACATCTCCCCGCCTCGCAGCGCCTCTTCCCGGCGCCTTCGCTCCGGNCACTTAAATACCATGAAAATGAGTGTGGTAAAAATGCCTTCCAAAGTGGTGTTTATGCCTTCTATTGTTTGCACAGTGGCTTTCTGTTGTTGTGATTTAAAAAAAAAACAACCCCACACAGCCAAGCCAGCAGATTGAGAATCTGTTGCAGTCTGGATAAAAATGCCCTCCATATATGTTCTTGCTCTGCAGCATTGTGCAACTGGTCAGGGTAACGACGGTTTCCATTGCTGTAGACAAAAGAAAACTTACAGAAAAATTTAAACACGTGTATGGTGTTGTTCATTGCTGCTTGTATTTTCTCAGAGTGAAATTAAACTTTGATTTTGATTAATTTGTCAGAGAAAATGGAAGTTCGGGCAATTTTTTGTGAAATATCCAAAGAAGCAGATTTCGTTTCCAAGCTGAAAAATGGATTAATTGGACGTGCCAAGCTTGTGTGAGAGTCTCAAGCAGGTGCCCGTCGGCTGGAGAGGAGAGAAAGCTGGCGTGCGTGCGCCCTCTCCTCGACGAGGCACCTCCGTGTGCCTGGGGCTGTCCGCGTCAGCCGGGCGTTTTGAAAGCCGAAAACAGGCGCCTGGGTTGCTGCCTTTGGTGCTGCGCTCTCCTGCGGGCTTTCCCCCCGCGTCTGTTGTTGATTAGTTTTGCTTTTCGTTGTAGTCTTAGGCCTCGGTCATGCGAACGCTTAGCGCGTGCCCTTGGCGCGTGCCCTTGGCGCTGTGCGTGTGAGCGACTTCGTGCGCCCGAGTCTAAGCGTGAGGCTTTCGTTTGTAGTGTCCTCTGGACAGGGACGTCGTGTTTTCTAGTTTGCGTTTGGGCTCGTAGGTGCAGCTGTAGGGCCCCGTGGCAAGGAATGTGTGACGAATTGGAGGAAACTTTGAGAAAATCAACATAACTGACTTTCGAACAGCTTAACTGAGCTAAAGTGTTTACATGCTTCATGCTTAAAAAGGAATACAAACAATGATGGTTCCTTCCAACTCCCTTGAGAAGGAAGAATAAATTTAATCTTTGCACTTACAGAGGGAGGAAACTCAGACACCAAGTAAGTGGTGAGTCAGAAGTAGAACTCCGGTGCTTTGGATTCTCAGAGTTATGCTTGTGCCTTCACACAAACGGTTTTCAAGCCAGAAAGGATGGTTTCCAGAGCACTTGGTGGCGGTCTGTCCAAGCCTATAGTGGTCAGATATCCTCTCAGTGACCTGGAGATGGATGCACAGAGGCAGGCGACATCCTTTGAGAAACAGATGTCCGTGAACACATGCAAGTAACACTGGGAAAGGCTGTAAAACTACCCTTACCCAACATTGCTTGCTCATCATCAACCCGTTCCTGTAGTTGCCTCAGAGGTGTTTGTCAGGCATGCGCGTGAAGGGAGGTGATCCTTACCGTAGATGCATTGCAGTTGGAAAAAGCCTTGTTTATCCACTTGGCTGTTTTCAGGACTAATCCAGGGCAAAATTCTGAGTTTGCCACTTGTAACAATCCTACAGCGGCAGAGACACAAGTCATTTTTTTTTACCTGCAGGTTCAGTAAGCGAAACGGATCCAGTGAGCAAGGAAAACAACAATGTTCACGTAAATACAGTACAAGTGTCTGCACTTCTGAGTCCTGGGGAGCCGTGGTGTACTTCAGATCTGTGTGTGGCGGTTGCCTCTCCTAAGAGAAGTTCCTGCCAGTGTGATCAGTGAAATGATGCTGGGTGTGCAAATGGGTGATATAAGGAGAAGTGAAAGGCAGCATATGTGGGAATTGCCCTGTTGTTGGCCATGAGCGCCAGATTATTACAAAGGGGTCCTGCCTGGTGGAAGAAGCCAGCTTGAAGAGTCTCAAGTGTTTGGCAGGTGTACAGATAACACGGCATGTAGGCAGGCTCTCAGTGTAAGTCACCTGCTATTTGCCTGGGTGTAAAAGGTAGGCCAGCATCACCGTGAGCGGTAATGAAGGACTAGCTGTTTTGAAGTATAATTGTATAAAAGCAGCAACATCCAAAAGGAGAGGCTTTTTCTATAGGCACCACCTGCTTTACAGTCCCCAGACTGAGCGACGTAATTACCTGCAAAAAGGTGAGGTGAGGATCGCCTGCAAAAAGTCGTTTATCCCAAAAGTCAATTATCCCAGAAGCTCCTGGTTTCTCCGCTGGGAAGTGACAGCCCCCACGGCAGCATCACTAACAGCTTCTCATAAGAGGAGAGGGGATGATTTTATTGCTCCATTGGCCAGCTTGGTAAGTGAGGCTCTGCTTGTGATTTACTATCAGTGCAGCTTCAGATGTGGTAATGAAATGAAAGGAAATCAATACGCAATGTGTTCAGACACGGGAGAACTTGCCAAAACCAACACAGACTATACTTTGGTTTTTACTCTTCTTTTTTTATTTTGAGTTTTTTTACGTATGTGTTCTTTTTCAGCCTGATGCACAATATTTTTTTTGAAATATACCCAGTCGTACTTGTTTCATTACTGTGCCCTTGTTCAGAATGTGCTGTAATGGGAAGCAGTGACAAATAACAGCTCTTTGCACTTTGATCTGAGCAGTGTGTCACATCAGTGGTCATTAAAAATTGTATTAACCAACCCAACCATGACTTTCTGAACTTGGGCTCCTGGGGCGGGATATACACCTAATGTAGGTATAATGTCAAATCATTTACAAAGGCGTCTCTCAGGCATATTCTCAAAAATCTCGTAGGGGTCAAAGCATTTCAAAAAGGATGTTGTCAGCAGAAGTTTGCACAGAAAGGATCTGTTTTGAAAAAAAAACCCAAACTGATGGGAAATGTACTTCGTGGCTGGAGCCCTCTGCAAAAAGTATTAGAATAGGAGGAAAACTAACTTGTTGGACTTGTTGTGTGACACTTCAAAGATCTTGGCATATGAGCATAGCACTTGTCTAGCTAAAGTGCCGGCTGGTTGGCTGGCCGCCAGTGCCAATCTGGCGGTGAAAGGTACTGAAAAGAGAGAGACGATAGGGAAGAATGGAGGCAGTGAGCTTGTGGGACACTTCATGCTATGGGGAAGAATAGGATGGGGCAGCACTCCGACTCGATAATGCTTTGACAGTGCCGCAACCATGATTTCTTAATGGCTATATTAAGTTTTTTAAAAGGCAGTATGTTCTCTTGGATAAAGGAGTGGGGCATAAAGGTTCATTAGAAAGGAGTGGAGTGACTAATTTGCAAGAATCGCATGCCAGTCAGATTTCTATTTGTGAATTGTCCATTACAAATTCATCAAAATAAATGAAGATTTGGTGAGAAGTTTTCCTACGTGTCCAGCTGGAGTTCAAATCCACAAGATGAACCTGGAGCTTGTCTGATAACGTAGAAATACGCACTGTGTGACTTCTTATTTTGGCTTCAGCTGTTTGAGGGAGGAATTAAACTGTTTTCTGATGTCAAACAAATGGGGATTGGTTTGTTTCTCCTTTCAATTTGGACTGAAAACGCTGTATTTTATGGGGCACGGCATGGTTTGTCAGTTACTGCATTTATAATTTTTATATTTTTAGGACAAGGTGTTTAAGATGCTGATTTTTTTTCTTATTCTTGGTTAAAGTAACTGAAAGAGCCTTTCGCAATATTTTCTAACTGTTCGGCTCCCAGATTGTGCAGAATATTTCACCCTCCCCTACCAGAGACTCGATCTTCAGTGTAGCCACTGAAGCCAGTGGAATTTTGTGATTATTTTAAGGGATCCTGAATCTGGGTTTAGTTTTCTCAAGCATGTACCTGTACTAACGCTCAGCTGCAAACTGTGGCTCTGAGATGGTGCAGGTTACCACAGAGGTCTNCAGTGTAGCCACTGAAGCCAGTGGAATTTTGTGATTATTTTAAGGGATCCTGAATCTGGGTTTAGTTTTCTCAAGCATGTACCTGTACTAACGCTCAGCTGCAAACTGTGGCTCTGAGATGGTGCAGGTTACTGCAGAGGTCTGTCCTCTATTGCTCTTCCTTGTTTGCGTGTATAACTAGTCTGAGAAGAATATTTTGGAAATGTGTTTATTTTAGTCATCTCAGACACAGTGCACATGTTGAAGCTCTGCTACCTTGTAACAGGCATAGAAAATATAGACCAAACATAGTAAAAATGAATGTCTTGTGGCCATTGTCAAGACGGGCTCTTTTCCCTCCATTTTTTTTGGATACTCGCACAGACGTGCATGCGTACACACGCAGAGAGAGCATCTGCTAGAATATACTTGCTCATTTCACGAAAAATGTAGTTATCATCTGAAGTAGGTTTTTTAGTTTTCCTGGAACAGTTTGAAAAGTAGGTGGGAATAAAGGTATAAAACAACGTGAAGAGTAGACCCTGCAGAGCTCGGGCCATCCCAGACAAAGAAATCAAAGAAAGACGTAAAGAACTCAAACAAAGCAAATGGCTTTCCATAAAATAAACTCTCTCCTCCTTGCTTCTCCACTTGTTTCTGGCATTTAAAATGTGCTTGTGATGTGATTGCTCAGAGACAAAGAGAAACTTCTCTGTGTAGAATTACTCTGCTACGAGCACGGACAATTTCGCGGTGCTGTTGGTGCAACCAGATCTTTAGGGCCGGGTCCAGCTCCCAGCGAGCTCGGTGGGGATCTTGCCATTGACTATAGCAAGGGCTGGATCAGGCCCTGGATGAGGCTGTTGGAAAGGCCAGCTGGAACATGGAGTGCTGCTTGTACGCTGGCGGAATTCATCTGGAAGCATGGCAAACGGGGGCCAAAGGTATTTCTTCATCCAACGTACGTATGAGCAGGCATCCTAACCCTCTCCAGCGCTGCTGATTTCATTCATTCGTGGCACTTAAATACCATGAAAATGAGTGTGGTAAAAATGCCTTCCAAAGTGGTGTTTATGCCTTCTATTGTTTGCACAGTGGCTTTCTGTTGTTGTGATTTAAAAAAAAAACAACCCCACACAGCCAAGCCAGCAGATTGAGAATCTGTTGCAGTCTGGATAAAAATGCCCTCCATATATGTTCTTGCTCTGCAGCATTGTGCAACTGGTCAGGGTAACGACGGTTTCCATTGCTGTAGACAAAAGAAAACTTACAGAAAAATTTAAACACGTGTATGGTGTTGTTCATTGCTGCTTGTATTTTCTCAGAGTGAAATTAAACTTTGATTTTGATTAATTTGTCAGAGAAAATGGAAGTTCGGGCAATTTTTTGTGAAATATCCAAAGAAGCAGATTTCGTTTCCAAGCTGAAAAATGGATTAATTGGACGTGCCAAGCTTGTGTGAGAGTCTCAAGCAGCAGCTAATGCGCCTGGGGGCTACTTTCTTAGTTTATGTTCTTCTTGTAGTCCCTTTGGGGCCAATGCTTCTCCAGGTTAATAACACCTTTCGGGAAATGGGATTTTTATCCGTTGCAGAGCTCTGCCCATGGTCTTCTTTCCACTTGGCAAACTTCTGCAGCGGAGAGACAAAGCGTGGGAAGCTGAAACTTTTCCTGTCAGCCCTGTTAAAGAGGGAGCCATTCCTCAGTGAGTTGAGGAGGAAGCCCTCCTGCCCTTCTGCCCACAGCTGACCTGANTTCTTTCCACTTGGCAAACTTCTGCAGCGGAGAGACAAAGCGTGGGAAGCTGAAACTTTTCCTGTCAGCCCTGTTAAAGAGGGAGCCATTCCTCAGCGAGTTGAGGAGGAAGCCCTCCTGTCCTTCTGCCCACAGCTGACCTGAGTGGTCAGCTGAGCTGGGTGGACCCTGAGTGTTGTCCTTGAAGGAGCAGGTGGGAAATTTTCTTTAATGGTTTTGTTCAGCGTTTGTATTCAGTGATGGGTCTCTTGTAATGTGACGTAGATATACAGATAGCCAAACACAAATTGAAAACGTGACCCTGCCTCACAGTGCCCCTGGGTTTTTGTATTGGCCCTTTGGCTGGCTCATTCTCGTGCAAAAGTTGGTTATTTCTCAGTGTGATATTACAGCAGCCACTTTCAATCTTGATCTCGAATCGCAGATATCACAGTCTTGGAGGTCTGCAGATGTGTCAAACATACTCATGTACAGGCATTTCTTCTTCGTTCACTACAAAGCTGACTCTTGTTCAAAACATTCAGTGAATTTTAGACTCAGGATCCTGGCTCTCAAAACCAGTTGTATGTTTGAACACAAGTGCATTTTATCAAAGATTGTTCCCAAAAGGGGCTAACTGGCATGTTTCAGCAAAAGAATACCACTTCCATGTGCTTTCAAGCAATGACATGATCACCGTGTTATCATGGCCACTGAGGGCACAACTGGCTCCAAAAAACCGTAGGAGCATATGTTTTCCCAATTGCTTTGAAAATAAGGAGGAGGAAAAAATTAATCAACCAGAAATCTTGGAGAGTTACCATTTCTGGTCTCAGCAGCTGGGGTGGAACGGAGGCCAGGGGCAAGCCTCTGCTCTGGCTTGTTGTGTAAGGCTAGTGCACATCACTTGGTTTCTCAAGGCCTCAGTTTCACCAACAGTGGGAAAAAAGTACAAATCTGTGGATAAGTTCGTGGACTGAAAGCAATGCATGTTCAGTATGAATGGTAACTTCGAGTGGGAGTTCACCCACAGACAGAATGGCAATAATATGGCTTTAAATAAGGTAAGTCACAGAATCACAGAACGATTAAAGTTGGAAGGGACCTCTGGAGGTCATCTCGTCCAACCCCCCTGCTCAAGCAGGGCCACCCAGAGCCGGTTGCCCAACACCTTGTCCAGATGGCTTTTGAATATCTCCGAGGTGGGAGACTTCACAGCCTATACAGCACAACCTGTATATCCATCGTCTCAGGGTATTCCCAATCAACTGCAGTAAGTTTTGAATTCCTTCCACAATTTTTGTCTATTTGCCAATGTAAAATGTATGTTACATACATATATCTGTATAGGTGCTGTGTGTACGTATACAGTGTGTATATGTGTACAAAATATGTCTATTTTCTATATGCATAAAGTCTTTGAAACATCTGGATAGTGCATTATCCAAGCACATGCTTTTCAAGTCCATACATAGCCAGCCAGGTTGCTGATTGCCTGAATTAAGCTGCCATCTTCCCAGACAATTCTGTCTCTAGCTGTAAGGTGTTCTCTAGGCTACTTAAAAGCTGCCAGTTTCTATAGGAAGACTGCTTATCTGCTGAGAAAATACTACCTGCAGCTTCCTGGAGAGAGGCTCCCAAGTTTCTCAGAGCAGTGGCTAAATTACAGTTGTAGGTAATAAAAAGTGACGAGAAGAAGGAAAGAAAAAGACATCAAGCAACTGAATTCTGGCTCGTTTCTTTCCTCTCCTGTTTCTGTGCTTGCTGCAAGAAGTAAGAGTATAACAGCCGGGGTGGTGTAAGACATCTCTTGTGTTTTCTGGGGCTGATGCTATTTAGGGTCCAGAAAATAGCTAATGAGTAACCGTCCAGGGTGAGAGAGAGCTGCTCTGTCCTCTTTTGCGTCTTTGTCTATTACAGACAACTGCGCCGAGCAGTCACGTGGTCTCTGTGTCTGGAGGATACCTCACACCTCCTCTCCTGCCTTTTACGTTCGGTCTGGACAAAGTTAGAATTAACTGGTGTCAAACAGCACATAGAGGTACCTTCTCTTCCTGTCATGGGAGGAGCTAACAGCAGCGCAGAAGCCCTTTCTCCCTATCCCATCTGCTGGCTGCATCCCTGGGAGCTCTGGCAGCCCCTTACCCAGCCCTCCTCTCAGCCCCTTCCCTTCACACCACTGCCTAGACCCACACCAGCAAGGAGCACGTACCTGTGGGGGATTATAACAAACACCTGGCCAAAGGGACATGCTTGCACCTCTGTTGCCTTGCGCTGTGAGGGCTTGTGTGCGTGGGATGCTCGAGGAGGAAAATGGAGAGCAGAGATGTGGACCATGGAGAGGGCAGCCAAGGTATTCTGACCCTTGCACCGCTCTTCCTCTGTTGAACACCCTACCCCACACAAATAAACACCCCAGGTACGAGTGACCTGTGGAACTGTTTTTCCCATCGGAATGATCGCAGCTACTCCAATTATAACCACACATGTGTGTGGCTTGCTCCTGGCAAATCATTCAGTGATCTCAAAGCTATCGAGTTACTAAAAATAGCCCCTTCAGCCTGCTCTTTAATTACTGAACAATTCCCTGTCACATTACAGAAGGAAAAAGTACATTTGGTAGTAATTGTCTGACACAAAGGAGTCTACACGCAGAGCTCTCTGCTCATCAGGCAAGTGTGGCAAACTCCCTGATACGTTTTTAAAGGAGCATTTTGCAGAGGTTGCCTCCATCGTGAATAAAGAAGTATACAGCTGCTGCTCCTTTCACTTTGGTCTCTACTCTCCGAGATCTGGAGGAAGCTAATGTGGTCAGAGCGAGCGGTCGGTCGGTGACTCTGCTTTGACGCACATGTGTGGAGCAGAATTTTCTTCCTAGCATCATTGTGTGTGAAAGGGGAGCAAGCTGCCTGTAATGAATGGAGCCATTAGGAAGGAAAAGGAAGGAGTTCATACAAGTTCCTCAGGTCGTCCCAAATATGCCCCACGGATTTTCATTTTTCAATGGAGGGGCACAGAGGGACCCAAGCAGGGGATAGGAGCTAACATTTCATTCACAGAGTGTAAACCAGAGTGCCTTTATATAGCTATTGTCTATTTTTATTGCCTTACATTATGCATACAGACAGTAGCATGGCTACTCACTCTTCTGCTGGTGCCACCACAACAGGGTGCACAGGCCAGAGTAGCCCACGGGTTATGACCTCCGAGGAGTATGGGGGAGAGGAGTAGGGATGGCTGGGTGTAAAGGGCCCTCTGCAACACGCTGCAGTGCTCACAGGTCCTCTCCTCCCTTGAACATCAAGACTGGGAAACCAAGAACTCAAGAGAAGTGCAATTTAATTGCTCACATGCTTTCACGGTCAGCCATTACCAAACTTATTACTCATCTCATTCCTGTCTGACATGAGTCTGTAGTTAATTATGAGCTCTTCAAACTTAGTTTTACTTGCTTATACTTGGTTTTGGCCACCTTGACAGTACAGAAGTTTGCTCTGAAGAGCTATGCATTCGTTATTCGCTGGCGAAACATCCTAGATGCAAGCACTGGGAATGCTTTATGGCATGATAGGCAGCATGATGCACAGCAGTTGCACAGCGGTGCTTAAATAAAGGATGGCAATTAGCCTGCTTTTTACCAGCCCTAGTGACGATGATGAAGAAATTATTTATCACTTTACTTGCTTTTTCAATTTGCAAGCATACCTCTACTACCAAGTACGTTGTTCCAGGTTTTGTCCCCATGTATACATTTCAGTAGTGTCCTATTGCAGTCAGTGGGAGTTTCACCTTTGATTTCAACAGATGTGGGATAGGTTGTAGGGCTAGTGACAAATCCCTTATAGTTCAGTCTGAAAGCAAGTGCAAACAACTAAAAGAAATGTCTTAATAAAGATAATTTGCATGTTGAAACTTACATTGCGTAAATACGCCATTAATATCGTTAATATCTTCCTGGAGATAAGATGCAATGAATTTCTTTGAAGATGAATTGCTCAACTCACCCTGGCATGACTTCAGTGGAATCTCACCCACTTCTGACAGTGATTTATTTCATCTGGAGCACTTTCCTCTGGGAGTCCGAGATGTCTATCTTTTCAAATCCATACAATCTAACATCAGAGAACTCAGAAGCAGGACTCTCAAGTTCCAGTACTAGCTCAACCATGAACTAGCATTATGCTGGTTATCTCATTTACTTTCTGTGGGCCTTGCCTTAATCATAAATCTCAGAGGCATACTTATTTCTTGCAAAACTTTTCAGAATCTCACTTTGAAAGGTGTACTCATGAAAAATTTAAATTACCACAAATTAAATGCTTCTAAAATAATTTGCGAGTAGAGAAGGAGATTCATTCCCACTAAAAGGAAAGGAGGAGATGTTCCCTGAGGCTGTTGTAGAAATTTTGATCGTGCCTGATATGATGGAATAGCAAATAAATATTCTTGGAGTGTTTGTTTGCAATAGAAAGAGGCCCTGTCCTTGACTTTATCTGTTGTTGTATTGGTGTTTGTTTGTGTATTCAAAAGTTAAAAGTCTTCACTTCTGTTGTAGGAGAAGTGGCAATGGTTCAGGCACGAGCATGAGTTATGATGGGCTGCACTTAAAATTTGTCACATTTGAAATGGAACAAAAAATTACCTGTACAAATGTTAGTTTAAGAAAAAAATACCAACATTTTAATCCTTTATGTTGAGTGAACAGTTGCGTTTCTTTAACCCACTTTTACACCTCCTTGATGTTGGCTAGGAGCAGTTTTGGGTCTGAAATGGCTTTAAGTGTACATTTGCAAGGTCCTATGTGTTAATGTATGTTTTGCATCTTGCCTCCAAGCAGATATGAATAATAAGAGTGGGAATGGAGGCATATTTACACAATCTAGGTTTCAAGGAAATTTGCCTGTATTGCAGCAATGCAACATGAACTCTAAGAGTGGATGGAGTCCTTATTGGTCCTCTGCTTTCGTACCTCCACTCTTTTTCTCATGCCTTGACTTTATGTTATAAGAGCTCAGGGTCCTTTTCCTCTCCTGAAGAGAGGAGCGGTGATGATAACATCGAGTGATGCCTGGTCTAGCCTGACCTCTTGTGTAACAGAAGACTTCTAGTTAATAGTGCAGTCACTTGTTGTTGAAGTTGAAGAAACCATGATTTAGCTAAACAGTCTCACGTACTTGGACAGGGCAGAGGCATTTCAAAACGCTCATAAGCAAAAAATATTTTATTATAATAATGTAGGGCAGTAACACCCTCAGAGATACGGTGACAGTTAACACTTAGAGAGATGTGCTAACAAGTAAAGTTTTATAAGCTTTTTTTATAAGCTTTTTTGTAAAGAAATATTTATCTACTGACGAAGGACAGTTGGTAAATAGTTGCCCCTGAAGAAGCACTAAACTAAAGGGGTACAGTTTATCATACCAACTGCATTATATTCTCCTGTTACTATTTCTGTTCTGCATTTGAATATTAGTGTTAAAATACTTATGCTGTATCTTAAGTATGTGTCTGTTCATATATATGCTTGTGTATATACACACCCACACATATACATATGTATCTACGCCAAATCATTTTATATCTAAACTGTAGATTCTGTCACAAGATTGAACTGCATCGTTTTGTAAAACTAAAGTAAAACATCTGTTTGGAAAGGCCCTGGCATTGTAAGAAATTTTTGCAGGCTGTATCTGCATTCAATGAACATTAGCCCACGTAAGTTTTTACGATTATTTCAACTCAAATAATCTCATCACATACATTCAGAAACTGAAACTGAAGGATCTGTTCAACTTAAACAAATGCTTCTCTTGAATTGCAGTCATTACATTTGCAAAATGTTCTCTATGGTAATCTGTTGCTTTCACTGGCTTGTAGTCTTCTGAGCTGTCCTAGCCAGGCCCCTACTTCAAGACGAAATATGGTTTTCAAAGACTTCAGCAAGAAATAATTAATTTTTCATCGCTTCTGTGAAAGGCAAGAAAAAGATTTCTCCTTACCTGTCAGAAAATGCCCTCTGTGAACCTAGTGAAGAGGCCTGGGGCTAAAGCAGGGGATCTGTGGGGTCAGTCCTTCTTGTACAAGGAAACTATGCATCTTTAAAAAACATTTATTAAGCATATGGAAAAAGGTGAGTCCATCTGAGGTGTCCAAAATTAGTGGGCATTTAAAAAATAATACACGTGATTTATCCCAGGTCTTCCAGTCAGGTCTTGGTACCCAGATTTCTGAGGTGCACGACACCGTTTTGTCTATAAGACATCGTTGCTTCTCAGACAGAAACGATTCCAGATTCTGTTCAGTTCTGTTTCCTGGCGAGCAGAGGGTGTATTTACCCATCCGGGACAACCACTTTATGATCTATCAGGGAAAAACACTTTTTAATTGCCGTACTTTCTTACTGCTGTTGGTACAGATCGGCTGCCCGATGTGCTGATCATCAGTAATTGAATAGTGCAGCGGGTGGAGGTCTGCTTCTCCTCTGGAAATCAGATCACTTCAAGCTACACTGTCATTTCTCAGTCCTTTCTGGATTCCCCTTAGATATAAGACAGCTCAGATTTGAATGCTTGTTCTGAGAGCAGAGCAAGAACAGAGAAAACCGTTGTCTTTTCATCAACTTACTAAAATCTGTCTCAGAGCAAAGAAATCAAGACTCTGAAAAAGAGAGATTTTTCAGTCTGTCATCTGCCTAAGCAGGAATGAAAGCAAGAAAACAGCGAATTGCAGGTGTGAAAAATGTTGCATTTTTCCAGCTATAATTGTAAACCGCACAAACTGGAAAGTGTGACGGATCCAGTCCTGTGGGTGTTTCAGAGTGGAGCAGGCTGGGTGGTGATGCAGTGTGCCTTCTGCCTTTTGCAAAGAGACTCAGTCAGGCTGAGGGACTCTTGTTTTTCCACTATTTCCACTATTTCCACTCCATGCGAGTGATTTTGCACACTACCTTTGGGCCTTGGAAAGACGATAATTTATAAGCAGCTCTGAGCTCTTAGTAAAGCTTCTAAGAGTAAGGTAATTCAGTCTTCCACACAAGGCTCTGGATTCAATGACATTAGACCATGTCCTGGACCTTTTAGATGTACTGATATAGAGGAAACAAAGATTAATAGAAGCTTTTAGAAGACTGGAGATGTAAATGTATGCCATATTGGTCTACACGTGCAGGTGGGGATCCTTTAACGTCATTACACATCCATATATTTGCACTAGATTTCCAGTTCTTGCCCTCTTATCCCTCCACTCATGTCCCCCCAACCATGCAGACTAAACAATCAAAGTACAGAATTGCTGTTTTTTGATTTTAGGCCCCCTTCTCTCCCATAAGCTTTGTGTTTCGGTTAGGCAACTGGCTAAGACTTTAGAGACTGCTTATTAGCATCCATGTGGATGTAATTTAACTGTCTGTTATTCCGGTCATGCTTTTATTTGAAATTTTAAAAGATAGTGGTACAGTACTAAAAAGAAACAAAGGAAAAAAATTTAACATGCGATTCCTTTCAGAAAAGACACATTATTCTACGAAATGGTGGACCACTATGCAAAATAAATCAGGCTATTAAAGAATGGAAAAGGAGAATCAATAAATAATAACAAGTACCAGTGTCCAGCAAATACTAATGTACCGGCTAGGCACCACAAAGTTTAGACTGCATTCTTGCATGTGCTTATGTTCTTGAATAGTCTTGTATATATAGGGAGCATCTATACCTGTGTCTGGAGGACATGTGTCTGTGTGAACAACCCTGCTGTGTGGAATGACTTGGTGCATCCATTTCACTTTTAGAGCTGTAGGTAAGTGGCACTAAAGCATCGAATTAAATGTAATCAAATTAAAACTTTGTCGTAATAACCCATGCCTCCACACGGAGACCAGAACCTTAAGAAGTAGGTAAGCATTATCATCACGTACATACAGGAAAAGATGAAGCACACCATATATTTTCATGCATGTACTCTGTAGGTCAGGCAGCTAAATTAATTTTGACTGAAGTCTGTTTCCTGTCTTTGTTAAGTGTGGATTCAACAGTGTAATATACGTGCTTTTTATGTGGAATGAAGCAAGATCCCATATCCACGTAATTTATTTCTGACAAAATCTCATGTATTTGTAAGCATTACTATTTCCTTTCTGGAAACTCCTAACATTGTGCATAATTCCATCAATTTCTAACATAACCATTTCTGACATAACGCGTACTTGGGCGTGCAGCACACGCACATGGAACACTTACAGAGGCCAGCATTAGCTGTGCTCTCATGGAAGGATGGGTTTGCCTTTACTTATAGGGATTTTGGACTACGGGGAAGCCTGCATGCTATGCGATGGTGGAAGGAGCAGAGCTGTGCCTGTCCGTATGGGACAGGTCCCCCTGGGCATCCTTCGGGGGAGCCTTGCCAGGGGCTGCCCATCCCCTGTGCGCAGCCACTCTCATCCCTGGGGCCAGGACCAACCTGCCTCCATGGTGGGAGCTGGGAAGTTCAGCCCAACCTTCCCAGAGACGGGGCCTGTAATTTAACAGACAGGCACTGAAAGAGCCAAACTGGATTTTTCTGCTTTTGGATGCTTGTTCCCATCTGGGAGAGCAGCTGCTTCTTCTAGCCAGCTAGAAGAGAGCTGCTCTCTGGGCACCCGGCGACCCTGAGCAGGGAAATGTATGATGGGCGAAGTGAGATAGATTAAGGTTTAGTACTTTGCCTATTTAAATGGAAAAAAATGGCATCATTTAAGTTGCATTTTAAATAATTTTAAATAATTTTTGGTCGACATCTTTGTTCTCTCAGTTTTTCGGAGTTGAGTATCGAAAGGTAAAAATATTGATTGTATTTTTTATCCCTTTTTATGACCGTTTTCTTTCCATTGCAAAGAAAAACTTAAACATAACAGAGGGGTAATCGACAGTTTTCTTGTGCTTTGAATTAGCAAATGTCAAAGTTTTAAAAAAATCATAAAAAAAGAAATCAGTTGGGATTGTTTAAAAAATACAAACATAAAAACTGTTTACAAAAATCACATTTTTTGATAGAAGAAAACCCTCCTTAATTGAAAAAATGCCTGCCATCCTGCTGACTGAATTATACAATGGCTTGGTGACAGTTCCAGAAATGAAACCCAGAAAATTTAGTTCTTCATGTCAAGCTGGCCACATGGCCCCATTCTTTTTCCAAGCAGAGCCGGTTCTTAGTGCAGGATGGCTCGCCAACATGGAAGGCCTGTTTTGAGAGTCTTCTGAAAAGTTGAATATTGTGATGAGTCCAGGACAAGTATTGCTGACCCTTTTTAGACCTAATATTTATTAAGCAAACCCAGAGGATTTTTAGCTTAACCCTGTCAAATTTAGCAACCAGGGTTGTTGGTGGATGTTCTGTTGTTGCTGCATTAGCATTTATGCTTTCAGTGTGTATAAATAAATTAACGAGTATCTATTTTGAAGAAATGGGGGAATGTTTGCATGTAAGTAAACAAGGCAAAAAGTTCACAGGCCTTGAATTTTTTATTACAGTTAGACAAACTTGAAAATATAGTTCATCTTGGCAATCAAATATATTTACCCATTTCCTCCATAACTCCTAAAGTTTTCTCTGTAAGATTTTTTTTTTTAATTACTTTTCTTTACCCTGGAGGACAAGTTAATCCAATGTGGCTCTTGAAATATCATACAGACTTTTATATAGGACATCAGTAAAGCAGGATTATTTTCTAGTTTTGTTTTTCTTTTTTAATTGAAATATTTCTCTTTACCTTTAAACTTACAGGTCAGGTTCAGCCCAACCTATTCTTTGGTCATTCAGCTCTGGCACGTCATGCTGATTAAGTGACGAAAGCATGGGGAATCAGGTGGTCTGTGGATTAATTTATCCATTTTTCAGGCACCTTCTGCACATTGCAGTGTAAATACCAAAGACTGTCATCAAGCATTGTACGGTTCCCCTTGACTTCAACATGGGTGCAGTTCCTTATCAATGGCTGGGGCATTCCTCAGATGACTCCACAAAAGATTTATCTCCAGAAATGTCCTATTCTGTGGTGAAGCTGAAGGACAGAAATGTTGGAATAAGGGTATCTAAAGCGAGCTGTTGTTCTTACAAGAAGAGGGTGGGCAGGTAACTTGGATATGAGATGGTTGAGATGCTAGCAAAATTCTGTCACTAAAAGTAGTTTTCAGCATCAGAGGTAGAAAATAGGAACATGGGAATGGCAGTGCTGCTCAGACCAGGCACGCATGTAACCTACGGTCCTCTCTAAAGTTGGCAGAGCCATGCATGCCTAGGTAAAAGAAGAACAGAGCTTAGCGCTTACTGAGTGGTACTTGCCTGGTATACTCTTCTGCCAACCAGCGATTCCAGGCCCAAACCGCGCCTGAGCTGGAAGTTGCACCTGTGAAATGCAGCAGTCTCCTGCGAACCTTTGTTTTGTGTATTTATTTGTCTAGTTGCTTTTCGAAACCACTGGTATCCACAACACCCTGAGGCAAAGTACTCCAGAGCTTAATAACATGTCGAGTGAAAAGCCACTGCCTTTCCCTTGTTTTCAGCCTGCCACCTTCTTGCATTGCGCTCTGCCCCTGGTTCCTGCCTGGAGGGACAGTGCTCCCATTGTGCCCAGCTTGCTCCCTTCCGTGGCACATGTGTGTGATTTATGGACCTCTGTCATATCCCCACTCCATCATTTAATTTCCAGCCTATTCTGTTTAGTGATTCCCGGTTTGGAAGCCGTTCCACACCTTTGATCATCCTTGTGACCTTTCCCTGAACCTTCCCCAGTTCAAACATATCCTTTCTGAGGACAGAGGAGCAAAACTGCATAGGGTATTCAAGGTGCAGGCACATGAGAAATACACGCAGTAGCGTAATAATAACAACAACTTGGTTTGGTCTTTTCTTTAGAAGCCCCACTCTGATTTTTCTTACTGATGGCTTCCTGATACCAAACCTGTATTAAGGTGAAAATATCTACAGAAAGAATTGTATTCTAGAGGGGTAATTGGCTTAGAGGCTGTCATTTTAGACTAAACCAGCCTAGCTGAGTGGTACTAACACAAAAAAAGAAGTTGGTTTTAAGAAAAACAGGATAGAATGATTTTTTTAAAAATCTAGATTGAAAACATTTTTAGGGCAATTCACCCAGATTTTCTTTTAACATTTTTGTTTGAAAAAGTTTTGTGTGAAAGTTTTCTTTATGTTTCTTTCTTTATTTTTTAAAGAAATATTATATTGGTTTAGAGATGATTCAGGAAGTTTCAGGCCATGAACCTTACATTCAGACCTTGCAAAAGGCTTTGAACTAATGAAATAAGATTAATCAGGAAGATCATAACAGGTCTTGGCAGTGGGAGACTGTGCTGGGCAAACTCTTGGATTTCTTTGAGTGTATCAATGAAGTGGTCAGTGGATAAAGAAAAATGAGTTGCTGAAATTTATTTAGACTTTGAAAGACCTTTGACAGCAGCTATTAAAAAATCAAGTAGTCACTGGCTAAACGTCAAAGAGTTGTTATTACTGAAAAAGCAGGAAGGAATCAATTTCCATGGGTGATCAGTTTTCATTATTGCAAAATCCTAAGAGCAGGGTCTGACAAATTTCCACTTCCAAGTTTAATGCATACAGTAATAACTTGGAAACGACAGTGAACACAGAGACAGTATGTCAGCAGATGGCCCCCAAATAATTCAGGTTAGTCAAGGTGAAAGAAGTAGGTAGGAAGACAAAGACTGGGAAAGATTTGGTAAACCTTCAGAAATCTAGATAAATGAACTACTTGTAGCAAATTAAGTTCGGTATTGCTAAATGCTATTTATAAATGCAGTAATAGTTATAAAAACAATGGATAAATGCAGTGCAAATGTACGAAGTGCTCTCTACACTGTACACATTTCTACGTTACAGAATTTCAAGGAAAAAAAAAAGAAAAATCTCTACTCAGCATGCAACTACTAAGCTGCTACAAATAGCATATGCAGTAGGGAAAGTCCTGCCCACACAAGAAATAGAAACTATTCAGGTAGTCAAATCACTCCTTTTTAATTTGAGAAGTCCCTGAACCACACAGGTTTGAAAGACAAAACATTCATAAAGCACGTAATTTTGAAGATGTTGCTTCCCTTTGCAAAATTATAGTCTTGGTACCTGCTAGAAAAGTGCTCTGACTGGCCAAAACACTCGCTTTGACTGTATTAGGTTAATTATCATTATAAGTTTTGTGAAGATTATAGAGATAACTATCTTTCGGTCTACCTATACTACCAGTAAGTTTGAGAAAGTTCTCACATCACAGGCTTAGTTTACTTAAGACTCATGGAATTCTTTCTGTTTTGTGACTGACCAGTGTAGTAATATAATCCTGCTTCTTGTAGAGTTAGGGGATAAAGCACATTTGAAATTTGTTTTTCCTCAATATGCAACCTTGTGTATTTCTGCCTTCTACAAACATTTGAGCTAGTAAAACCTGATATCATAATTATCCAGAAAAAGCAAATAATAAAAGAGGAAAAACCATCTGGGAAACATTTATTTGGAAAGTTGATCAAATATTTGCAATTTCAGTATTCACTCTCCTATGTAGGCACAGAGGTGGCTTTAGTTCTTTATGCAGGCAATACTTTTCACCTAGAGAATTCCAACCTCTTTTACAAACAACGAGCCATAAATAAAGTTCAATCTAGTATTACATCTCTGTCATCTGAACCACATTCGCCAACGGTGTGAAGTACGCAGGGCACACGGATTCGAAGAAGCCTCCCTTAGTTTTGATAGCGTGTTAATATTGTATCAAAGGAGCAAAATAAATGGTAGAAATGCAATTTGACCAGCAGACGTGAATCAACACTTTCACTGAGGTGAAGAACATCCTGGCTATTTTCGTGACTGTAAACGGCAAGGGGTGACATTTCAGGCAGACCCTCTGAGTGATTCTCTGGGTCAGGGAGGGGTTGAGGAGAAGGTGCAGAGGGATGCAGCTCTTGTATCAGAAGTTGGTCAGAAGTCCCACAGTATCATACAGACTCCTTCCAGCTGTTTTTAATGTTGGAGGAGGTGTGTAAGGCATCGGAGAGCAGTCACCATGGGTTGTGCACAGGCCAACAGTGAACTGTTGTCTTCCTTCCTTCCTTCCTTCCTTCCTTCCTTCCTTCCTTCCTTCCTTCCTTCCTTCCTT
>VZSC01010948.1:238250-258704 GCA_013398225.1 Steatornis caripensis | reverse complement strand
CCTTTCCTTTCCTTTCCTTTCCTTTCCTCTCCTCTTCTCTCCTCTCCTCTCCTCTCCTCTCCTCTCCTCTCCTCTCCCCCATTTTCCCTTTGTGTCTTTCACCTGTCTTACAATAATCACATTGTCTTCTACTCAGGAGTGCTTGGCACACCTTTTCCTGTTGCAGCAATTTGGTTTTGTAGCATGGAGTTCTTACCACAGTTGAGCAAGTGAGATCTAGCAATTGCAATTGATTGAATGTATCATTAAGGCTATGTGAAGAATTTTTTTTTTCCTCTGGTGACTGGGTTAAAAAAAATCAAGATTTTAGTTTGGATTAAAATGAATCTAGAGTTTTTTCCATTTTTTTTCTCCCCAAGGAGGGGATGAAAACTTCCAAAATTACATTTGATGTTGAATGAAATGTTCTGTTCAACCCAAAAAGAAACATTTCATTTTCCAAGCATTTCAAGAAAAGCAGAGGAAATGAAGGGATAAATTCACAAAACTGGAAAATGAAAAGAAGTCGGATACTTTTAACCTTTTGCCAGAGAGCTCTTCTGTTTTGTCACTTTTCAACTTTGTATAAATATTTATTGGAACACAGAGGAGCGTTCCAACTTGCAGGCTACCTACGCCTTCTGTATCTATTTCCCTTGAAGATTTTAAAAAATATTTAACAAAAAGTAGACCAGAAGGCAACACCTTCGCTTCAATCCCTGTTCTAGTAAAGATGAAGGGTGAGTTCACACACGCCTTCTTTGCGTGGTGTAGCCTTTAACCACTTCTGACACGTACAGCACAATTTTCCTGCGCTACCAAGCCCCTGAATCAGAAAGCAGTGAATTTTAAGTCATCATCTCTTTTGCAAACATTCAAACTGTCGGGTTTTAGTGGAGGTTCCTCAGTCACTTCTGTTGAAGGTCTCCTACCCTGTACGGGATTTTTAGAAACTGAAAAAACTAGAGCAAATGAATGGGACTCCCTACCCCGATGGTTAGGGTGCTCAGCTTAAAGGTGGGCAAGCTGCAGTTCAGCAATTTCTGAAGTTCTTTAATTACTAATGAAACTAGTTAACAGGGCAGATTGAGACAGATATCCTGCCCTGAAAATGACAAGCACTGATATTACGGGTGAACTTCTGGGAGGTGCCGGCTATTGGTTACGTCTCCTCTGGCAGAGGAAGGAAACTAGTGTTTTCTCACATCCATCTGAGCTCTCAGGCTTCTATAATACATACTACTTAAAAGAACACTACAGCTATTTCTTTCCTGAGTCTGGCTTTTTAAACTTGATTCTTCAAGGCAAAATGTTTTGGTGAATTTGACGAGTCTGCCCTTTGCTACATGTATTACATGGCAGACATTCCACCAAATAAAAAATGCCCTTGAACATGTGTGAATTTACAGTACAAGTCCAGAGTAAACAGTGGGCTGAATGAAGCCTTTAAGGTGAAATTCACCTTTTCTTTCAGAATGCTCTAGAAATCAGGACTATACTTGGCATTTCTCTTGACACAAATACAGCTATAGCAGTGCAGTCTATAGGCAGTGAAGGACTTTGAATTGTAGATTTTATAGGGTAGATACCGTATCTTCTAGCTATAGTTTTGTAATTGGTCTGAGACCTTGACTGAATAAGCTATGTTGAAGTTGCTTTTGGCATTTGTATGTCTATGTAGAGAGTATTAAAGAAGAATAAGAGAAAATAACCACTTCAAACTACTGTACCGATGAGGATAAGCTGAGAGAGGCCTGGTTTAGGATTGAATGGATTTTCAATTGTCGCTCTCTGTGGCAGCATCTTCATGAGCATGGAAACTTTGAGTGTTTTCCTGATGCAGACAAGGAAAAAGGCTGAGACCAAGCCAGTTGCTCTGCATGGAAGTAGGTTCCTCATCCTTTAAACTGTGGAGGCTTGCAAGCTATTTGCAATTAAGTTTTAAGAGTTCATTCTCAAGAAGAACTCTTATTTATAAAAATTTACTGGTTTTTGTAGAAAATGATACTCGTATATATTTTTTGTATATGCGGATGGAGAACTTCTGTTGGCAACCTCAACTTATGCTCAGAAAGTGTAATGTAAGTTGAGCAAGCTGCGTTAACAACAGTCAAGTACTAACCTTCATAGCTTGAGGGTAAGCAAAAAGAGAGAGTGAGGAATGAGATTTTTTCATTCAGTTTTTTGCTAGAGCTAAAAGATGAAAAGTAATTTTTGAAAAGTGAAAAAATTTTATTTGCCCATAAAAATTCAGAACATTTTGACAAAAGTGAAAATGGAGAAACAAGCCCTGACCCAAGTGTTCCATACATGATCTCCACTGAATTTTCAGGTTGGTAGCTGAATCGGGAACACTGGAACGGACTGTTGTTATAGTGGTGACCCTAAGTGAAATTTTTTTCTTGTTTTGCCAGGAATCAAAATCAGGACTTTCTTGTGGCATTAAAATACAAAATTTCAGTATATTTCAGAACACTTAAAGAAGAAAATACTCTTCTCCACACTTTAGTACTGTGGCTGAGTAAGTAGATACACATAATTTACTTTGTGTTTGATATAACAGCGTATGTTTACAAAATATTAATATTCATGCTAAAGGCCACATACCTCTATGCGATTATACTATGAAACCAAAAATAACTCAAGATTGAACAAAAACTTTCATTTGACTCAGAGTCAAATACTCAGTTTCCTTTGTGGGGTTTTAAACTCTTTTAAAAACTCTTTAAAGTAATAATTGGACAATTTTAAAGGAAAAAATACCATTGTGAAACAAGAAAGGGAGACAATATTGAAAATATCAAATGAAACGCTTTGCCCTGTCATTCATCTTTCCGAGATCTCACTGCCAAAACTATTACTTAAATTTAACCTATCCTTCCCCTGCCCCCTTGCAAAAAGTGTTTTCCAGCAAGTAAAATACGGAGAATAAATAACTTAATCTACCCTAGAGTCCTTATGCTGTACTTCTTTCTCTAGTTCACACTTGTTACAATTGCTTTTATTTGCATGCTCACGTAACTGCCCTGATATTCGCTGACCCATTGAGCCATGCACAGAAATGTACAAGACATAGTGTTCAAAAGCTTAAACAGAAAAATCTAATATAAAAATGTACTATGACTGCTGCAGAATCTGAAGAGCTGTCCTAATAAATTTCCAGAAGTGCGGTGAGCAATGTAAATTTAACTGCTGATAACGCCATGTTATCCTGCCTTTGGTGACCTCCGATGGGTCTTTCTTTTCTGCCTCGTCATGGATGACCACGCTGGTTCTGTTGGTTCTGCTGAACATCCAGTTTAGGTCTGCATTCTTGCAGAGGAAATG
The DNA here is from genome assembly GCA_013398225.1 of Steatornis caripensis. Lineage (NCBI taxonomy): Eukaryota > Metazoa > Chordata > Aves > Caprimulgiformes > Steatornithidae > Steatornis > Steatornis caripensis. Next base: position 255,398 of record VZSC01010948.1, on the reverse strand, counting down.
GAATTATTTTTTGCATGTTTGTGAGCTTGTTTTGTTGTCTTATGTCAAAACTGGTTTTTAGCTGAGATAGAAGGAGTTAATAAAAATAGGCTTTCTGCTCTTGAAATGTCAGCCACAGCTTCTCATCACCCCATGAAAAGCCCTCTTGTTTCCTTGCTCAGCTCCTCCTGAACTTCAAACACTCCTATAATCCCTTTGACCTTAGAAGGTCAAAGATATATAAAAAGTATCATTCTTTGTGTAAAAGCACATTAATCATTCTTACCTAGCCCTTCATTCTCTTTTGAGGGCCCTGTGATATTTTAATTCAAGAATCACCTTCTGGCACTAACACATATAATTTCAACTCTTTTCTTAAGCAAGTAAAAGAGGAGAAATCCTTTCTGTCCCTGACTCCCTGACGACAGGCATCTAATTTATTTTCATTATTCATTTAATTGCAGAATTTAAAATATGAATATACTCTCAAAATACACATACGTATGTCCAATTGTACTGTAACTATTGTTTAATTGAAATACTTTAATGAGTGGAAGTAGATTTTTTTTCTCGACAAAAAGAGTTGTCAAGCACTTCAACAGGCTGTCCAGGGAAGTGGTTGAGTCACCATCCCTGGAGGTATTTAAAAGACGTGTAGATGTGGTGTTCAGGGACATGGTTTAGTGGTGGACTTGGCAGTGGTTAACGGTTGGACTTGATGATCTTAAAGGTCTTTTCCAACCAAAACGATCCTATGATGTTTAAGCATGCTGCTCTCAAATTCTATGAGTTTGGCAAGATTTGAAAGTCCTAGGACTAAATTCTGATGTCAGTGCAAACCTAGAGTTTAATTTAGGTCAAAGGAAAAAAATCCTCTGGACTTTCACCTGAAGACAGACTTCATCTCCCTTGAAGAGCTGTATCCTGCAGTGGAGGGGGAAAGGGAACAGGCAAAATGAAAACCCCACTAGAAAAGAAGCAACTTATAGCCAAACTTAGTCAACTGTGTGGAGCCTGTCAAAGGTCAGGGCGAGATCACTGCAGGAAGTGCAATTGCAAGACTGAAACAACATTGGCAGTGGAAGAGTGAGGGAATGGCATAAATGAACCTTTCAGGCAGACACGGCTTTGTGCTGGAGAGCCAAGCCAGCCCACCGGCAAGGTTAGCATGCCTGTGAGGGACGAGCTCCTGTCTCCTTAGGTCCTGCCGTTGACAAGCAACTCTGTGTGTATTGATGCCAATGGGCAGTAACCATGCTTCTCATTAAGCGCGTGCTAGGTGCACTGCTGCTTCAGGCCCTAAATTCAGAACAGGTAGTGGAATGAGCAGCACCAAGGAAGGTGGCGAGAACCGGGCAGGCACTGAGGTAGTTTTGAGCCTGAGTTGTGCTTTCTCAGCTGTCTGTACTAGATGTTTTTGGAGGCGTAGCTTCTTTGAACTGAAATACCTCTGCACTGGTACTCTGGTTTTCTTTTTTTTTTTCCTTTTTTAAGTAGGATTGTTTGCCAGTGGATTGGCAGGACAGTTTTTAACTCTAGTTTCATGAACAATCTAGAGATTGGTATGTTTGATTGCATATTTGAAGGATGGCTGCAATGAGGTGCTTGGAAAAGGGATACACAGAAGCCTTTCTGAATGGCATGGTTCAAAGGAAAACCACAGGCTGCAGAACTGCATCAAAGTGTCGCAGCTGGGGAAAAAACCCAAGGTGATTTATTCTACCTTTTGTATTGATTTTGTTTTTTCTGTATAAACAGCCTTGCACTAAAAGAGTGTAAGTCGTGGCCCTTGGCTGTGTTGATGAGCTGCTGAAGTTAGACTGATTTGTCCAGACCTGTCCATCTTTTTCTGTCCCTGCTCTTTTAGGACTGGAAACCAGTTCTGGGGACACATGGGGCAACAGCACTGCCATGAAATTTGGGTATCCGACACGGCTTTTCTCAGCTCTTTCAGCCTTCCTGGCATTATTCCAAGCCTGGCATAAAGCGCTCACAGATCCCCTTAAATCTTTGGAGCAGGACAGAGAGATGATGAGAGAAGGACCTCTCAAAATACATGAAAAATCCATGGAAAAATATCCATTTTTAATGTGTTCTCTTTCACAGCAGGGGAGGCAAAATGCCTCTCACTGATTGTTGTCTCCTTCTGGCTAGCGAAAGGCTGTTTCTGATAGTTGTATGGTTCCTTGATATTTTTATCTTCCTTCTCCCTTCCCCTTGCCAGGAAGCAAGGGGAGCTGCAGCAGCCCTGACTTTTCACCAGTAAATTCTGCACACTGAAAATGAAAAAAAAAAAATCATGGATTAATGCCGGGAGGGCTAGGGTGCACTACGGACAAATTGTTGTCTCGGCTAATAGCATGAACTGACATGCCCTTTGGCCTGTTCATGCCAGGGGAGAGCACGTTGTAAGCCAGACGACTGGACAGAGAACAGGAGGAAATATTCTGAGAGAGAGTTACGTGACTCTGAAAATTCTGCTGCTCCTTAACATGGGATCCTGCAGTCAAGTTTATCTCAGGCCATGAGCCCGTGACTGCCACACGCTTCTGTGTCCTGTGGCACTGACACCCTTGCAGCATGGCAGCTTTCTTGAGCTGATAGTGGTTGATGTCCTAATCTTAGACCCATGGCTCTCGTTCCTCTGGACCTTCTCTGTTAGCACTTTCTTCCCCGTAGTACAGAGAGGCCCAGCATCCTTCCTGCAGCAACAGTCTCTTCTCTTTTCCCAGTATCAAACCTCAAAATTCCCACCATCACCACCCACTGGGATAAATACCACAAAGGGCTCTTTCCCTGGGTCCTTCACAAGGGTGCAGCGCTGTGCCCCTGGGCTGTCTCTACGGATATTTTTATCTTTTCTTCTGAAGCTTCAGCTACTTTTGTCCTGAAAGAGTTCAGGCATCTCTCTGCCTGCCGGGTATGTGATCCATTTTAACCTCCTACCTTCTGCACTAAAACTGGCTTTTATCTACCCCTCTGTTACGCACTATTTTGGCCACTGAGCCAACTGAATGTACAGGAGGGGCTTTTCCCAGTCCTTTTCTCGTACATGAGGACTCAGAATCACATCATGGGAGCTGTGTATTTACTGTTCTTGGTCAACAGCTATTCCTTTGCGCAAGCTGTGAGTGGCCTGGTGTCCTAATCCTGCTAAAGGTACGTTCTGAGCTGGCTCAGTCATTACAAATCCCCACCTGGCTCTGACATCTGATATCGGGCATGAATTTCTCTAACTTACCTCCCAGAATCTGAGAGAAGTAGGTCAATAGTTCAAACCTGACTTGTGATCCCAGCCCAGCTTGGAAAACCTTTGAAAACAAACCCTCTCTTAAGGTAGAGAGGGCAGAACTCTCCTCCAGAGACTTGTTGAGAAAAGTATGTATTTGCCTGCAGGTTTATTGGAGGGGAAAAAAACCATAAAAATGAACCTATGGACTGTCAGGCCAGGTGCTTTACCCAGTGTTATGGATTTCAGGGTACTGGTAAACTGCAGTGCTGTTAATGGATGTCCCAGGTTTCCTGCTGGGACACAGAGAACTGGGACTTTTATATTTTAGCAAAGAACATTTCCAGATGCATGTGCGAAGTAAAGAATTGAAATTGCAAGGGCTTGCGTGAAAGTTAAAGAATCTCTTGTTTATATATTTGGGAACAATGCACAGTTTATTCTGGGTACTTTGATGTGCAGGAAGGATCCTGTCTAAGCCCCCTTGCTTTGGTGGGAGTTCTGATGCGCTGTGTGACTTCTCCTTGCTCAAATCCTTCCCAAATCCAAGAAGTGCAAACACAGCCTGAGATGCGTGCCATATACCAAGCTCCTACCTGTTTCTGGTGAGTATGAGGAGGAGTTCAAGGGAAGGATTTGAGGCACGCTCCTCATCCAACCCCCTTGCTTTCTTTTCTCTCTCCTTTAATAGCTGGAGCAAAGATAATAAGCCTGCCTATGAGAAAGGGTTTTCATGAGTTACAGAGAGGCTGGCTGGAGGAAGTTGACAGTTCGTTGGTATCCAGGAAGCGGTGGATTTCCTTCTTTATAAACATCTCAGAATAAGGCTATACAAGTAATAAAATATTAAACCTCCACCTATTTAGTTTCTTGTGCAGTCTGTCAGGAGAGAAGTGAGGGAGAAAGTCAAAGAATCATCAGTGTGCCAGTGCATACAGATTGGATTATTTCCCCAGAAAGGAAAGAAAAATGTCAGTCTGTGAATATCTTTCACTGGTAAGGAGGGAAAACACACAACTTCTTGCTGTTAGATTCACAAACACCCACCCAGCCCTACTTCCTTTACTGGAGAGGCCAACAACTTTCTGGATCACACTACTGCACAGATACTAGGAGATGATTAAAGGAAGGATTTAGTACAGGCTTTAGAACTTATTAAAAGTTGCGTCCGACTTTGAGAAGGCATATCTTTGTGCAGCCTGGCAAAGAACCTGTGTATAGTATCATCTGCCTTGTTCTTATTAATATATATATATTAATATAGAAATATATTCTATATTTCCTAATATTAGTCAGAATTGTTTTACACCTATTTTTGAGTACTCTGTGTATGGGAAACTTATTCTGAATAGTCAGGACTTTACCAATAGCAGCTAAAGCTAATTTTGCTTGAGTAGCTTTGAGCTGATTCTGAGCTAGGTAGTATGGAAGAGGACAATCCTTTTCCACCAGTGCCACCCTCAATTTACAGGGTTGTTTAATTTAAGCTGTTTGGGTGTGTTGTAACATCCATACTTCCAAGGAGCTTGGGCATGCAGACAGGAAGCATCCCACCTTCTCCACCTGATGCCACTGGAAAGCGTCAGCAGATCTAGCCAGGGTGTGGACAGGAGAGCTGCATTCGTCAGTGGGGTTGGGCTTCTCTTGCTCAAGAAGGAGTAGTTCAGGTGGAGAACAGGCACCTTCAGTTCAGGAGAGGCAGACAAAAGGAAGGGCAATGCCCTCGTGGCTCCTTGGTGTCCAGTAACTCTGTAATACTGCCAAACATTCAGCAGTGTGACAGACACCATATGCTGTGCAAGATGAGACCAATAACCCCGCAAGAATCGTCTCTTGGTCAACGCACTTCTTGTACTATGAAGATCAGAGTGGAAGTGGGAAGGAGAGGTAAGGTAACACAGGAGAGTATCACAAAAGATATGATGAGACTGGAAAGGGAGCATGAGACTTACACATTTGCATGGTTAGCACTGCCTTGAGCTGATGCTGTCCATTGCCAGAGTGGGAAATGCTTTTTGCAACAAAACATCAAAAAAGACATCTTTTACTTGGAGTGTGCAAGGTGAGTCCAGGATATGTACCGATAGTTCAGGGCCTCTACTGTTTTCAAGTGCTGAAGTACAGGAATGTAAAAAGAAATGCAAGCAATTTCATTCCAAAAAGTCTTCCCATAAGAGGGAGAATTTTTGATGTGGAGGAGATGGGGTGGCTTAGCAATGAATGTAGGCTGGATATTGGTAGTCATCACAGATGACTCAGAAGCTACTCTGTCGTGTTCCTCTGTCCTTGCCCTTGGAGGTAAAATGCACGTAATAGGATATGGGAAATCAGGCCCCCTGACAAGAGTCAAACTGGAATCATGTTTGGAGATGGGATGAAGGTACTGCAGTCAGTTAGAATCTGGGAAATAGGCTGCATTTAGCCAGAAGTTCTGATCAAGAAGGTCCTCAGAGGCTTAACCACAAGATTAGCAACTATAAACAGCAGAGGGGATTCTGGAATAGCAGATGAGATAAAGTTTAAACAATGTAAAACAAGCAGGTCAGGATTAGGAGGAAGAACATTAGCAAAGGTCAAATCAGAAGTCTGTGAAGAAGGGTCAAGAGCTAAGTCGAGAATTACAAGTGAGGTTCAAAGGCCAAAGCAAAGACTGAGCAGTCAAGGAGCACTGTATGCTGAAAACATACATATCCCCCATGGCAGAGTCTACCTGTGCTGGATTAAGTAGGACCAGAAACTCTGATTTTGTGCCAGGTCTCAAGTTCTTACAGGGACCAAACTTGGAGGCTGCACTTGTCTTTCTTCAAAGAAAGGAGATTTATTTATCACAGGAATAATCCTCTGAGATTGTTCTTTTTGTAGACTCTATAAAGATAACTAGCTTTAAAAAGAAAAAGATCTGAGGCACATGATGGTTGTTCTTTGTCCTTGCTTGAGGCAAATATTCAAAATAATTTCCAGCATCCAAACCCTTCTAATCTAGACCTTCCAAGTCACCCAAGAGTTGTGGTCTGACTGCAGGAATTGCTGAATGACTTCTGCGGTCTGCATGCTGTAGGCCGTGATCAAAACAGTCCCTCTTGTCACCAAGTGTCAGGATGCTTTGGAGAATGTCACACTTTGTGACTCCCGCCAGGACTCTTTACCCATTGTTGTTGCTTATTCTAGTTAGTCTTCTCTTTCATCTGGGTTAAAAACTGGCAAGCAGGGAAAAGAGGGTAAAGCCATTGCCATTTTTCTTGGCCTCAACAGGTTACAAACCCATATTATCGACTGCAATAAAACGATGCTGGAAAGGAATTGAATATTTTGGTGCAGAGTACTTGAATGAACTTCAAAATCTTGTGTGTTCCAGCTGAAAGATCAACATCATTTTGGTTTGAAAATGCTGACGCTGCTCTGGAGGGCTGCTGCCGTTATGACTTCACTAGCGTGGTGCAGATTCTTGTCTCCCTTGCCCTGGTTTTACGCTGAAGTAGCTCTGTCAGCTTGCTAGATATACATCTGACTTAACTCAATACAGCTGAGAGGAGAATCAGGCCACAAATGTCCTAGGCCTAACTCCTTCAGACAGGAAGGAACTTCTGGTTTGGATCTCCTTGGGTTAAGAGAGAAAAAAAAAAAAAAGAAAAAAATGCTTTTAAAACCTCAAAACCAAACATAACCTTTATTTCCCCTCAGCAGCAGGTTTTGCTTATGAAGTGATAGTATATGATTCTATTTAGTGTGCTGGAGCTGCCCCACAATGATACAGTACGTTTTCTATTTTCCTTCTGGGAAAGAGCCGGCTCCCCAGCAATGACGTGTGGACGCAGTTGGGTTAGCTGTTGAACCAGGGAACAGTGGGTTTGCAGAGCTGACGCACTTTGGCTGCCTCTGCCATCTTCCATTCTCTGATGGCATAGACAAAGTTCAAGGCAGACATGACCTAGAAGGATGTTTATGCAATAAAACAATGAAGTATTTGTTTCAGGCAGCTCTGATGACACTGAAATGATATCACTAGAAAAGCATATTTTCCGATGGTAATTGCAGCCTACTGCTAGATCTAGATCTTGACAGAATTTTATTAGCCTTACTGCCTACATGATCCAATGTGGGTGTAGTGCAAAACATCAAGTTAAAGCAGAGATGACAAGAATGGCAGAGCATTGAAGGTCCCACCGCAGAGCAATAGCAGACCTAGAGGTTTGTTCTGGGTTTCCTAACCCACAGCACCTGAGGTCTCCTTTGTACTTGACACCGTGATTACAGCGTACAAGTCCGGTGGTTTGCCAGAGGAAGAAAGAATATGTAAGTTCTTCTCCAGTGCGAATTCTCTGCTTGCGGGTGCAGCTGAAGATGTTGATACAGATTTCTGTCTGACAACCTGGCAGAAAGGCTATTAGACTCAAGGATTCTTGATTCCTTATACAGGTTGGAGGCAAACCTTTTGAACTGCTACTTGTCTTGCCAAGACAGTGAGATGAGTGGAATGTTAGTGTAAACTGTGGATTATTAGAATTAATTGATTACAATCCAGTAATGGTAGATCTACTAACTGTAGATACCAACCAATTATTTTTAAGGAAAACTACGATCTGTAACTTTTCATTCCTATTGATCTAGGAGAATTTGAGGCTACTGATCTTCATGAGTCGGTACAAAGCTTAATTCACTCCCAGACTTCTGTCTGATGAATGGGAGTTGTTGCCTGGAGGTTGGTTTTATTCAGTGGTTTGGTTTAAACCAATCTATGACATTGTCTGTACACACTCAGAGGCTTTGATAGTAGACACATCTACAGCCCAGTCAGCACACTACTTGGCAACCTGTGCTATAGCTAGTGGAAGCCAACACTTTACTACACAACACAATAGGCTGGATTCATCAAAGTGATAGCAGGGTCAAAAGGGTAGAGTTGCCAAGACATAACTCACTGTAGTTTAGAGGCAATTTTAGTTTTATTTCCTTTTTGATTAATGTTTAAACTTTGATGAAGAGTTTCCAGGAGAGAACAATAGAGCTGTGGGATAGAAGTTTAAGTCCGAACTGATAATGCAAAACAGTTGAAAAGAAGTCCCCCTAAATGCCTCAGCAGAACTTTTTCCAAGAGGAGGAGTTAATGTCAAAACTAAACAGGTTGTTCCCATTCCATCTCTGTTGTTCAGCAAATAAGGACTGTCTGTAAACAAAACCAACACGTTGTCCATCTATTATGCACAGCTAAAGGAAATTTAAAGAACTACTAGAACTCCCAAAGATACCATCTAACTCCGTAAATAATTTATTTTCACAGCTCAGATCAAAGAGCTCATGGATATTGGACTCAGTCTGTTGGTGGCACGTCCTTTGGAAGAAACTCCCATAGTCATGTGATGGTTTTGCCACTGCCTTCTGAACAAGTCCTCAGGCTCAGAAGTTCCCTTTGCTCCATGTCCCTCTTCTGTCCCCTGGGTTATGTTTCGCATCACGCATGCTGTGGCTGTTCACACCAACCTGCCTAGATGGACTGGAGTTTTGCTTTTCCTGGATGGTGCTGAGATCCACTGTTCCTCCAAGGAGGGGGTTGGATCGCAGTGTGGACTGTCGGAAACACCTCGAATTTGAAGAAGGAATTTTTTGCCCCAAAGTAGGGCTGTGTTTCTTGCCTTTAGTCTAATAGAACTGGCTGCTGATCTGTGCTTAACGGTACTGAGATGGCTGCCAATTACCTTGGCTTAGGTCTACCACCTTTGGGAGGCTTTATGAAAATGCTAGTGCCATTCATACTTCTAGATAAAGCGAGGAGGGCTTAGGCTTTCTCTTTGGACCATGCCATGGCCTAGGTGCTCAGCTCTTGTGTAGCACATTATGTGTGATGCCATGATATCACACATGGGAGACTTGCACCTGTTGCAATGTTTTTAGTGCTGGCCAGAGCATACAGGGTTATGTGTTATGTTGGGTTACGTGTCAAATGTGTCAAGCCACAAAAATGTGGAAAACAGGCTGCATGGAGGGGCAGACAAGTGTCAGCTCAGACATATTCATGATGGTCCAAGGCCAGTGCATTGTGAGTACCTAAGAAATTTGCTTTCCAGTGATAGCTGGGAGCTCTGTGGTTGCTCTGTACAGTTGGATAACTTAGCGTTCACAACCAGATGCAGATTAACGCAGAGAACCCACACAAAAGCAGTCTTCTGCTTTCTGGTTAGATGGTCACTACTGATTTTCCTCATGAAATAAGAAATATAGCTTAATCTGTATGGCAAACTCATATAACGGCTGTCATACTGCTCCCAGGAGTACTTTTTGGAAACTGGTCCTTTAAATTTGGCTGAGCAAAACATCTGTGGTTCTAACAAACAAACACAGTTGTTTTGTCACTTAATCTTACTCTCGGCTGGTAAGCTTTCTTAAGTATTTTTTTTTCTTCATTTTCTTGAAAACATCGTTGAGAAAACTTTATGATTTTAATACACTGCCTGTGATAACTTCGATAAAATAATCTCTGTAGCAGTGTTCACTCCTCTGAGAAGCATATTGCACAGCCATTGCAGGCAGCTTGCAGAGCTCTGACAATAAGAAAGTGTGGCCGTGGCCTGAGACGTATGGTAAAAGAAGCCACGTTTCATGTAGCCTGTTAAAGCAGGAGAGGTTGAGGAGAATGGCCACACTCAGATGCATTTTGGCAGCAACTTAAGTTTCCCTATTCTCAGCCACTTTTAATCCTCTGGGGATTGAGAACTTGATTTAGTGGACTGGGAAAATCTGTTTTGAATTGCCATACAATGTATGTATGTCTAAGCAGTGAGATAAACAGTAGGGCTGTTTGTAGTGCAGATCAGCATACATTATGTTAGCTCTCAAAACGCCAGCAATGGGACTACTGAGTTTTGAAAAAGCTCTGCTGTACCCTCATCTACATCCTAATTATTTACACATATACAGGAACAGAGCAGTTGCTTAACATTATGTGCTTAAGGCAGTAGCTAAGTATCTAAAGCTCTCTTTACTTTAAAATTCTTATTGCTTTAATTTACCTGCTTTAATTTATTTACAGTGTTGGATCTGTATCTTTCAAAAGGGCAAAAGGCAATATGAATAATTATAGAGCAGCAACATCTGCGTCGAGTGTTTCTTCTTGCCTAAAAAGAACACTGAAAGTGAAATAAAAGACTATCATGATATACTCAAATGTAACTGGCACAGATTTTGCATTCTATTAATAAACTTAAATTGAGTCATAATAAAATAACAGATAAAGCAAAGTCAGTTGATACTTTAAATTTAGTTGTTCATCTTGGTAAAAACCTCCACAAAAAGTTTAGACAGCCATGGTGTTAGAAACAAAGTGTTTTGAGAAAACAGGAATATCAACACCCCTACCCACCTCACCAAACCCTAGGAATATTATAGCAAAATATTTACAAAGAGGGAGCTGAGTTCATATCCTGGGATAAAAGTTACCTTATTTGCTAATGATATACAAAAAGAGATTAAAAAGACCTGTGTAATAGCACAAAATTATTTCAATGAATGTGACTGGGGAGAACGTCAGAGTGACTTAAGTGAATGACAGATAAAATTCAAGGAAAGCTATGAAGTAATAGGCTTTCGGAAGAAACATTTGGAACTCTGAATTAACCCCATCACCACGGAAAAAGGTCTTAAACTAAAGCCAACCAGCAGTGATAAGGAAGATCTCCAGCATGGGGCGAGGGAAGATCATCTCAGTTACTTGCTGTAGGTCTCGTGTTTTTCACTGAATCACCTAGACGTTGTTGGAAGCAGGGCTGTGGGCTGAGGCTTTGACTCTTACCCAGTATGGCAGATTTTACATCTTGAAAATCAGTATTTGGGTGTCATTGTGAAAGCTTTGCATTCAGCATATAAAAAAAAGAACTCAAAATCAAACTTATTTGTCAAATGCCTAAGAGATAGGATATCAAACAATTAAATGCTTTGATGTCTTCATGGTGACGTGGCCTCATCGGAAATGTTGTGTTCAGCTCAGTCATCCGATCTTGAGGCCGGTTTTAGAGTTTATTCTAGAAAGGAGATAAATGCCTCTGGAGACGCTGATATGGACAGATCTGGAAGATAAGGCCATGGACTAGCTGGGGCCATTCCTCTGATATAGTTCGCCAATGGTGTGTTTCCTTTATCTCTAGCATGTTAAATATTTAGGCAATGACTGTTTCATTTCCTGAACTTGCATTCATCTTGTTTAAAGATGCACTTAACTGATGTTTAATAAAATATCGTGGATAGTCTTGAATTTAATGAGTTACCCTGTCAGATTTCATTTAAATCCTTTGATTTTTGTCTTAGGTTTATAGCCTAAAGCTCTGTGTTTCATTTTGACCAGAATTATTGCTCTAGCAATTGGCACAGGGTTGCCTGTATTTACATACCTACAAAATAAAGATTGAGCCAAACTAAATTAAAACATAATAATAATAAAAACCCCTCAGAAAACGAAAACAACAACTGAGCTCCATACTTCACCTCCTCAGAAATCCTAAACCGCAACGCATCAGCAAAAAGTACGTTTTTTGCTTTATTACTCAAGGCATGTTTGTGTATTTTGGGCCTGAAATGAGTGGGCCCTTCTTAAATATGACATCTGTGTATTTTAAAGCAAGCTAAGCCTTTCTGTGGGGATTATGCTAAACTGACACCCACGGAGATTACAGACTCATCTTTTCATGTGGAGAGGATGCCACCCCACGTATTTGTTTTTGTATGCGTGTGTAACCTGCGCTCCTGCACTGCCTAAAATAGCTGGTCTGCTGGGGTGGGTTGAGGGATAACACAGCCCGTGTTGCTGGAATTCCAAGTCTGCTGGCATTTGCATGTATGCCTTTGCACATAAGCTGTCATGAACATATATGCATGCTCCATGCCATATGTATATATAACCTTGTTGTCGTGATGTGTGGCTGCAAGTATCCCGTAGCTACATCCACATGTGAACTGCAGAGCCACGAATGTGCATATAAAAATCAAGTGCAGTGCTACGTTACTCTGCTGGAAGCTATGAGGCCTTTTGATAAGACAGAGCAAAACAGAAGGAGATATCTGCCATCCTTGCTGCTAAAGGACTGGTCACGGAATAAAACGTCTCTTTTTCTACGTGACTGACATTTTCTTTTGGAAACTGTTTCTACTTGAACAGAATTTTTGCAATGAAGAATAAGTTTTTAAAAATGCTTCAGATGATCACTTTTTTTTTCCACTGGAGAAATTTTGGATGTGTTGTGGTGTTTCAGATTTCCGGGGCAGAGAAACTTGCGCTTTTGACTTTTGAATTATGGGGGTTTTTTTCTGTTTGGTAGCATCCTTATTTTGTATCTCTGTATACACAGGTATGTAAACAGAGTGGTTACCAGCGCACACGCAGAACAGCACAGGTGAGCAGAAACTCTAGAGTTCACAAGGTGAAATTCCAGTCCCCAAGACTGCTCTTCATTTTATATTACGCTGTATTATCTGAGAAACAGGAACAGGCATGTCATTAGATATAGCTGTGACGAAGATGAGCAATCCGTGCAAGAGAGCCTTGTGGAGACTAAGTTTTGGCCTTTCAAATTCTCATATTTGCCCTTGCCCTTAAATCATAAACCTCGATCTTCTCCTAAATTAAATTTCTAATGAGAAACCTGTTTACAAGTTTGATGCTGTTTTAACAAAACTTTGTGAGTGTGTCTTTCGTCCCCTGTATAAGACTTTTTAAAGTACTGTTTGACAGGCAAACAGCAGCTACTGCAACCATATTCTGGAGAAGCAGATGCTCAGGTGTGCTCTGGTTAGATAGAAGCAGCCTGTGAAGACAATTGATGTGTGTGGCTATTCATGCCATATTCATTATAAGATGTGTTAGCTGCTCTTTTCTTTACCTTTGAAGTAATCTCTTGAGAAAAAAGATCCGCTGGAGGGAATGGCACTACAAATTCTCCTGGCTAAATCAAGAGTCATGTTAAAGTCATTATCAAGCTTTTCCCCTGTCCCAGACTCTGTAGTCTAAGTAGCTCATGGGAGAGGTTTATCCCCCTTTTATAGTGAGTTCAAGTGGGACAAAGGATTTGTGTGGCAAAGGATTAAGAGGAAAAGACCAAGGTAGTCTTTCTAGCATTGGATCCGTCTCTAAAATGAAAACCAAAATGGTATATAAAGTACTTCCCTTCTTGCACTTCAGTAAGTCACAAAGTTATTTCCGCAGTTTTTCTTTACCTCAGCATAGGGCATTTTACTTTCAAAGTAGAAAACACTATTTATATACTTCTGTATTTTCTCCCTCTTTCCTTTAAAGTTTTTCCAGGGATTACAAAATAAGCAAACCCTACAAAAGTAGTTTGAGAAAGTGCACTAAACTTCCGCTTGTTAATGAAGGAGAGGTGATTGAAACGAAACATAGATGTGTCTGGGCCTTACTCTTTCAGGGCTGATAATGAGATTAAAAAAAAAAAAGATAAGTAAAAGCTCCTTAATTAGGCACCTGTTATGTTCCGTCATGATCAGGGCTGTATGGGACAAAAATGCCAAGTGACAGTGACATTTTGCACAGTTTTGAAAAGAGACCATTTCTCCTCAGCCTTTGCTTAAGAAACACAACAAGGCTGGCTTTGCTTTGCTAATAGATATTTTGAAATGAGTTTGGGAAAAGTTATTCTATGAGGTAAAGATCCTGTTTGAAGTTGAAGCTGTTCATCTGAAGAAATTTCTGTCACAAGACATGAAAAGAATGATTTCTTTGTGACTGGGCAATCAATGAGACATCTGTTTTAATGTACAGCCCAGAAATAATGCAGCTAGTTCAAAAGGAAATCATAAAGAAGGCTGCTTTTTGTCTCTTCTTTCCAGAGTATTTAGAATGGGAATCAGCAAGGTACTTTGCATGAGCAGGAATTCTTGAGTTTGTGTCCTTAACTATGTGGTTGAGACGGGTCTTTTGAGGACGCTGACTTTTAGGGCTAGAAGAGCTATGGGGATTTGTGTTTACTGGCCTTGAAAGAACTCCATTTGGGGCTGGATTTTGCCCCTGTTTTCCAGGCACAAGTTGCTCAAACAGCTGATCCTGCCCCATTCTTGGTGCGGAGCAGGAACTGGAGGCTGCACAGCTACAGGAATGCCTGACAGGAGGTCGAAGTGCTGGTTCACCATGGGCTTGCTCGTCCTGGAAATGCGTGGCCTGTAGGCTCCCCATCCGGAGAGGCAGCAGAACATGTGGGGACATCTCTGCACATGGTTTGGATCGAGTCTGTTTGTCCTGCTTATTTCCTTTCTCTCCTCCGAAGCCCCTGGAAATCTTACTGGGTCCCTGTCCTTGACTTTGAAGTGCATATACAGTGAATTTAGGTTTTCCCCTGCAGGCTGTTCTTTGCAGTCTCTTTAGCTTTCCTAAACGGTAATGGAGCAGGAAGGAGCAGAAAGAGATTTAATTACAGTATACGTCTCCTTATACGGGAAGGACCCTCCCCACAAAACCTAGATACCCTCAATGAGACCAAATTACATATTTGTAAGGTTTTTTGAGGACAAGAAGGAATTAAACTCTGAGGACTCAGTTACCTCAAGGCACACCAGATTGGTAGTGTTTTATGGCTCCCTGGCGCATAAGTGCTGTACAAGACACAAAACGAAGAGGAACCCCCAGGCACCAAGTAATGGGCTTGTTAGAGCCCCGTTGGTGTGTGCAGTATGGAGTCTCCTTAAGGCAAAATTGGGCTCGCAGACATCTTTTTCCAAAAGGAGGAGAGAATAGCAAGATGATATACAGCTCTGGCAATGTTTGAAATCTGAGATCAATGTCTGCCCTGGGAGCAGCATGTTGAAAGTCTGAAAAATCTCCTAGCAGCAAGTGGGTGGAGTAAAAACAATTCTTGGGGTTGTGTGTGTAATTCCAACAAGTTGTGCTCAGCAGGAGGGAAGACAGCTACTGAGGGGACACATGCACATGTTCTCTGGGGAGCCATCTTATCGCTTCTTCACACAGAAAGCTGCTGAAAAAGATTTTGCTTAGGACGTGCTTTCCCTTAGGAAGTGCCAGCGAAATGAATGCATTTTTGTTCCGGTCAGCACGGTCCCATGGAAAAATGTATGTGGAGAGATGCACAGAACAATAAAACAAATAATCAAAGGTGAGACAGCTGTGCCCTACCAAAGGCAGCAAAACTCCCTTGCTATTCCCACTGAGTAAGATGTTGACATTGCAAATTCCAGCCTGGATGATGACAGAACTGAGTCCTAAACCTTCCTGTGCCCTGATGTCGTATTTACCTGTATGGAGGAATGTTGCAATCTGATGTTTATGGATTGACTGTTGAAGCAGACCCATTGGAGACCATGAGCAGGAGCCGTGCAGCCGTTCCTCATGCACGCATAACTCAATGGTCTGACCTCAGTGCTAGCTGCTGCCCACCAGATAGCTTGTAATGATACTTCTCCAGTGCACTGCTCAAGCTTCAGTGAGATGTAGTTCAGGGGTATCCTGAGCCTGCAATGGGTGTCTCAACATCTGACAGCTCATGGAAGATTTTTTTCCATGAATTGGTCTAATTATGTCTTTTAACAATGTAAACTTTGGCATCCACAATCTGAAAATGTTTCCCCAGTTGAAGAACACAATGCTTTACAAGATAACCCCCCTTTATCTCCTTTGAACCTACCACCTGATAACATCTTTTGATGCCTTTATTTCCTATATTATTGGGTATAATGGAGTCTTTGCTCATGTCATCCTTTCCACTTGTAATTTCATCATTCGTCTCTTTTCCGAGATGAACAGTCAGTCTTTTAAATCACTTTTTGTACAGACGTTGCTTCATGCTTTTTGTCATCCTTGTTGCCTTTTTGTGAGCCTATTCTAGCTTTATTATGTCCATTTTGTGATGGTGGGATGAAATCCGTATTCAGTATTCAACGTGTAGGTGCATATATACTCATGCAATTTTATAACAATATGTTTTGCTTTGATGCCTATTCCTTACCTAACAAATCCTAGCATTTAATTTGCAGTTTTGATGGCTATGGGGCAGTCAGGTGAATGGAATTATCTAGCATGATCCTAAAATCTTGTCACTAAGTGGCAATAGTAAAGGTTAAGTTAGGATTTGTTTTGCCCATGTGCATTGGTTTACACTGAATTTCATTTGCCGTTCAAATGTTTTATGAAACCCTTGTGCAGCTCCTCACTGCCAGCCTCATCTTTGCTCTGCGTATCTTTGAAACTACAATGGTCTCATCTCCTTTTACAGGGGCATAAATATGCTGGTAGGTGTACTGAACAGCATAGACAGAGCCTCTGGAAGGACACTGAGAAACATAGTTTATTCCTGTCTCATGCTTCCTGCCTTCGAATCAGTTACTTCTCCATGGGAGTACATCTTTTCTTACCTTACTTATCCAGTCCAGATACTCAAATTTTTTAAGAGCCTTTGGTGAGAGGCTTTTTGGAAATCCAAAATGACCAGATCTATTTAATGCCCCCTTGTCCACGCTTGTTGAGTCCTTCTAGGAGCTACATCAACATAGTGAAGCGACTTCCTTCTACCAAAGCTGTGCTGACTCTTCCTGGCATATTGCATTTATTTCTGTGCCCCCTTAATTCTATTATTTAGAGTAATTTTTACCAATTTTCATGTGCAGCTGTGCAAAGGAAGTGCCATAACGTTAAAATTCAGCGACTTTATTTTGAGCTCTGGTAACAGGAAACTCTATGGATGACATAGGGGAAATCATATTACTATGCAAAGGAAGCCGGTGTATTTCTATGTGTGCAAATCACATTTTCCCACTTTTTCGTCTTCATTCACGTATTAGATAGGATATGGATGGACAATACTATGATATTCCTGTTTTTCTTATATTGGTTCTTCAGCAGCCTTGCTGGAGTTAAGAACTGAAGTGTTGAAGACTGGAGTCCTGTGTTACTTATGAATACATCCCATCGAGTCTTTCTTTTCTTTTTTTTTTTT
>VZSC01010948.1:213431-238136 GCA_013398225.1 Steatornis caripensis | reverse complement strand
AGTCTTTTTTTTCTTTTTTTTTTTTTTTTTTTGTGTGTGAAATATGTAAACAGTCTTTAGGCTTTAATGTAAGTAAAGACTGGTAATGAGGTCAGTGCTGAAATACTAGCTGAGGAATGCAAGACTTGAGGGGAGATTTTAAGTCTTGCAGAATGAACTTGCAATTTCTAATGTTCACTGAGTTGTTTCCTGCAGAGACTTTGTAAAGAAATAGAAAAAACTCTACAAAATTAAAAATGGTTACTGTTTCTTGTTTCACTATTTCCATAGTCTGTGAAGATTAACAATTAGCGTCTTGCCTTGATTTGTCATCTTTTTTGGGGAAACAAAAGTTTAACCGAAGTAAATAGAATTTCCCCAGACTTATGGACTCCCTTAAAACATAGTCTTTATTTGACTTTGCTTTTTCTGTAGACCTGGGTAAAATATAGACTACACTAGGAGGAGTCTGTTTATTTGATACCTCAGAGACTTCCTTGACGTGTGTGAAAACGGTCTCTGTGCCAAGGATGCACAAGCCTGTATGGAGATGAAATAAGGAGAAAAAAAAGTAAGCTGAGTGCTTTAAACTAGTGAGAAAGAATGGTGCACATAGGAACATTAGCACTGTGTTTGATATATCAACTTGTGCTCTGAACATTACAGATAGGTGCGATGCAATTTATTTTCCTGCTATTGGTCCTTCATTGCTTGGTGAATTGATCAGCCGGGAAAGACAATAAATGTGATGCTAAATTTACAATGCATGGAAAACACCCAGCTTTCACACTTTATGAAATATACGTATCAAACCTTTCTTTTGTTTATGTGTAAAACTAATCTCACTGAATTCAAAGTACCTCATGTGCGTAAAGCTATCTATACGTATGTGCATTTACAGAATCCAGACTTAAGTGCTGACTTTGTTCTATGGAACCTAATATTTTTGTATGTGTCCTGTTTGTGGTGTTTCTTTTTTTTAACAAATCATAATCTATGATTTATATTCTGCGAGAGACTATATTTACGTTCCCCCACAGCACATTTTATTGACTGCAGTGATTGCTTCAAGGAAAGCGTATGTTCCTTTATTTTTCAGCCGAATTTGGCTTAGATGAAGCATCTGGTTTTCAGTGAAGCTGTTTTCCTACCTAGTTTTCCAGCTTTGCTGACCGAGGTGTAAGAAAGTTAAAAGTTGGGCAAAAATAATGCAATGGGTCAGACGCTCAAAGAGAATGAAAGCTGTGGGCCTTTTGACCCTGGAGTACTTTGTTTAGCCTTAGTTGGCAAAATGTATCTGAAACCCTTCAAACTGAGGGGAATCTGAAGTACAGATTTGAGCATAGGTCTGGGTTACTTTGATGAGCTCTCTGTAACAGTCTTTAAGCCAGTGGATTTTTCTCCCTGCTGTGAATGAGGGTGACTTACCTGTACCTAGTTCAAACACACCACTTCTGCAAGCACTGAGTTTTACCTTACAACGAAAACACCCCTGGGAAAAAGTAAGGGTAAACTTTAGCTTCCCTTTTCTCAGGGCTTCTTTGCAGAGGCCTCAGAAAGCAACTCTTTCCAGAGAATTGTTCTCATGTACCTCCGTAATTTATAGGGTTAATAGGTTGTGTTAACTCTTGTAAAGGGTACGAGGTCTTCGTATTTGTTGATGGGGTGTTTCACTATGATGTTTGTATCCTTTTACATGGCAAAAATAGATTTTTTTTGAATTCAATAGGAAAGATCTAGAGAGTGAAATAGCAGTTAAACTAGTAGCAACCTGCTGAAATATTTTTTTCCATTTGAATTTAGAAAAAAGTGAAACACCCCCGCCCCCCTCCAATTGTAAAACCCAAAAAAAGACATGAAAATAACTTACAGTAAGATTCACTTTCTGGATTAGTCTTCACAGGCTTTCAGAGTCATTAAGCATCGTTCACTTTTTAAAAGTAGAAATTCAATTTTCTGATATAACCTGTGGAAGTGTATCCAACTTCTTAGTTTTGAAACCTGAATGTTTCCGTTGAACACTTACAGAATCATAGAATTGTAGAATGGTTTGGGTCAGAACGGACCTTTACAGACCACCTAGTCCGACCCCCCTGCCGTGGACAGGAACTTCTTTCCCTAGACCAGGTTGCTCAAAGCCCCTTCCAACTTGTCCTTGAACACTTCCAGGGATGGGGCATCTATAGCTTCTCTGGGCAACCACCCGTTGTCTTACCACCCTCACAGTAAAGACTTTCTTCCTAATATCTAATCTAAATCTACCCTTTTGTCATTTAAAACCATTATCCCTTGTCCTATCTTTACAGGCCGCGGTAAAAAGCCCTTCTCTATCATCATCTTTCTTATAAACCCCTTCAACTATTGAAAGGCTGCAATAGTTGATTCCTCCCTAGTCATATCCAAACTTCCCACAGGCATTTACGATCTTTGCCTCTGTGGTAGTAGCTGTTTTCCCTGCTGCAGACTTTGCTGTCAGAAATGCTATATACACAGTGAGGTATGGTTTCTTGTGCTCCATAAACGCTACAAAAGCTATAAGGTACGTTGTCCTTCACTAGTGGTCATCTCTTGTTGGATGCCGGCACGTGCACATAACATGACAGTGCTTTCCAAGTTCTCAAATGAACCCTTGTATATGGGTTCATTTCTAGCTCATTTGTAGGAGTTGGGCCTCCTAAGAAGCTTGCTAGTAATTCTTTCGGCCTTTGTTGGGTTGGAAAACATGTGCAACAAATGAACTTTTATTCTTGGAAAACATATACGTTGCCATCTTCAGTTTGCCCTGTTCCTGCGTTGTACTGTGTACTGTGGTCTGACTCTATAGGGAAGATGTCTTTTGGGTTGGTGGAAAATAATATTAATAAATGAATGATCTATAAATAAACAACTAGAGACCACTGAAAGAGGAGTGAAGTTGTTTAAATGAATAGGACACCAAAGCAGGATGATTGTTTCCGGGAATAATCCCCTATTACAAAACACTTAACTTTTTCCACATTTCAACTTCTGGATACAATTGTCCTTTAACACAAATTTTAATTCAGAATACAGCATGAACTCATGTGGCTTCATCTAAAGTGCTGTGGAATTTGATTGCTTCATGATTTTTCTTTTTGCAAATTGTTATTTATTGCCATATGGACATTATAGAAATGCATTTTAAATTTATTTATTCAAACTGAAGTTAAAAATCGGAAAATTCCTCCTAGCACAGCCTAGGACTGGGGCTTCACAGAGGGAGTCTTGATCATGTTGAATCAATGTCTTGTGGATTTTTTTAAAATTAATTCAGGTGACTGACCTGGTATGCATCTAATTCTGACTGAAGTTAGTCACTTTGAAAGATTAGTGATTATATAGTCAAGCCTGAAAGTCTTAAGTCAAGAAAAATTCTTGGCAAGAAATGCAGAAAACCAGCTTTATAGATTACATGTCTCCCTTATACATACTGTACCACATAAGAAAAAATCAATTCTGTCCATATTAATTTGACCTGAGGTAGGCCTCAGTTTGGCAGCTTACTCGGTCTAATTTGCCAACTTTATAACATACTGGGTTTACTTATCTTTTTCTCAGCTTGTAGGAGGCTAGGATGCCTATTTACAAGGAAGAACACAAAAATACTGAACTAGAATGGACTTTCTGAGTTGCTGAGTGAATCTTGTAGTTAATTATTATAATTTTGTGGTTAGGGTCAGAATACTGTTGCTCAGTTTTTTAGAAAAATACATTCACTCTACATCTTAGATGCACTCGTTATTATTTATACCTTTTGCTCTTAGGCTGATCTTGTCTTGCAGCTTAAGTAACTTTTATCGGTACCTGCATTTGAGGTTCCCTGCTGTTTTTTATAGATAGCATTTACATCTGCTTTCAACCTCCTTACTGTAGGGTGTGTAAGTCAAATTGTCTTAGCCTCATCTAGCCTAGCAATCAAAACCTGTTCCAGTATGTGTTTTCGTGCATGACTGTGACTGTATGTTATTACAGAGGTGGTTTCATAGAAGTGTTGCATAATGAAATCTGTATTCCTGCTGGATAGGGAAAAAAATTGCCTCCATATATATCAGGACCACATTTTTCTTTCGCAGTGACATCATAGGTATTGTTCTTGCTCCTCCTGTTACTGATTGACTCATTCTTTTTTCTGCTCCTCATCAAACTAATGAAATCCCAGCCTATGACAAAAAGTCTTAGGGATTTCTAACTGCCTGGCCTTATGCTTGGCACTGCTGAATGCTAACGGATTTCCAGAGCTACATGCCTCAAGGTTGTCTGGTTCTTCTCAATGTCCAGACAGAGAAAGTAGAAATGGCTTTCCCTTTGTTCCCTGCCATCAAAAGGTGCCAGCAGCTTCAGTAATAGTGGTGCGTATCCAGCGGACTTACCTTTACAGTCATTGGCAGCTTCTAGTGGCATGCCAAGCCACACATTATCTACTGAAATATGCATATTGCAGGTGGTGCAAAACACATGCTTTTTAGGTAACCCACTCTTTGACGCTCTGGCTGTCCTCTTGATTAATAGGTCCATCCTTCTGACATTGCTTTTTAAGCCAGAGGCATGAATGAAAATATATAGTTTCTTGCAGAACTCCAAGAAAAACTCCCCCCCAGACCAATTGTTTTGCTGTCAACACATCTTTCCCTGTAGTTAGTTTCTTACCATCTTATAATTGTTGAATTCAATTCCCATTTTCTGCAGCACAGTCTTTTCACATATGACACTGAACTTTAATGAAGTCCAGATATATGAAAGCTGGTTCATTTCTCTCATTTGGAAATCTATTATTCCGAAAAGTTCAGCCTTTGATAAACCCTTCGTACTTTATACCACCAATTTTCCACTTTCTTCCATGTCTTTAATTTCTTTCTTTTCTTCAAAGTATTTGCTAAAACCATGGATGAGGTTTTTCAGTTCAAAGGCCTTTAATTGTCCAAATAATTTCATCTCTTTTCTTATAGACAAGGTTTTCTTATTTGCCGAAAAAGTAGACTTAATGTGTCTTATTTTGAATTAGATGGCCAATAGAATAAAAAAGCAAAATCATCCAGGATCACAAAGCAGAATAATGCCCCAGTCCAGGAACCAGGAATAGACAAGCTCATTTTGGTCTTAGGAGGGAACTTAGAGAAGCTCACATCATCAAATATTCATGTAATAAACAATATGCACACATATATTTATTAAATTAAAGCCTAACAACTATCTAAATCTGTGCAGACCTCATATGATAAAGAAAACAGAGATTGCATAGGAAGACATTGATTCTGGAGGCTGGGAGATTACATCCTTCAGCAAACTTCTTGCTGATATCAATGCAGTTGAGGTTGCTGCAGCTCAGAAAGCACTCATGAAACCCAAGTAATCGTTACCGGCATAGTCTGGAGATCTGTATGTCTTCTTGGATGTTCCCTTAATATTCCCATCCTCTTTTGAACCCGTTGGCCAGTTTCAACCAAACTTGAAAAGTCAGTAATAATCAGAAAGCTTTTACATCTCTGGAAGCTTGGACAGATGGAGGAGAGAGAAATGTTAGCATTTACACTTAGGGAAAGGCCAAAGTATAAGCACTGGTACCATAGGTAAAGATGTCCTGAAATCACCAATGATGAGGGAAGTTTCAAGTGGACCTTGCATCTGTGTTGGACAATGAGGACTCAAAAGATGAGATCGTGTATTGCTAGTCTTTCTGCCCATGAAACAACTAGTTTAAAACTGCTGATGGGGCCTGACTTTTGCTTTTAGCTTCGGGCATTCCCTGGGCTGCATAGCTAACTCCCGTCAAGTGACCATGTTTGAGAAAGGCCCTATTCAGAGTCATGGGATGCAGGCTTTTGCCGAGTAAGTGTCTCAAGGTTTTCTGACATGGCTGATAGTACCGCAAGGTTTTCCAGATAGTGGTTGAGCTATGATAAAAATAAGATTTTCTTACGGATTTCAGATCTTAGGTTCTTCTGTCTTGGTTTGACATTGTCTGGAGCATCCATCTGGATAATTTAATTCTGCTGTTCCTCCATGCGCAGCTATATGATACAACAGTTGTCTCGGGAATAAACAAAATAATGCATGTCTTTGTCTTCATTGGCTCCAGGGTTATTCTTCCATGCTTGAGCAGTCATATTGACAACAGGTTATGGGGTTAAATTGTCTGATTTTTATTGCTTCATGGTTAGAATATGCAAGACACTTAAAAACCCCCTTTTTCTTCCTTGTAATCCAGAGGTGGGATTTTTCGCTTATTCTTCCTGGAAAGGGATAGATTTTCTACCCCTGTTGTCGTACCTGTGGTACTTATTCTTGAGCATTTAGTATCTTGTTTCCTTACCTAGCTTATCACGTTCTATTTTATCACACATATGGCAGGAGTGTGGGACTGTGAAAAAGCCCAGTTACCCATAAGTTTCTTATGTTTCTTCTCATTAATTTTTCCTCATTTGTGTTTGGCTTAAATTTTCCTTATTATAGTCAAAAACTCTATAATGACTGCGATTTGTGGCTAGGAGATCTCTGTCATTACTTTTGAACTAATAAGCCCTTAGAACTGTTTTTCTAATTGGAGATAGGAACTTAAAGGAGTGATTGGGTTAGGCAAGGGGATGCTTGAAGAATGGGCTTAGAGAAATGGCCTGAGGGAATGCGATTGAATTCATTAGCTTTGAATTCAGTAGTGTGGTAGTGGTTGCTACTATAAATCTGGGGTACTATAGTTAAGCAAGAGCTACACAAACAGGATACCATCAATTGGTTAGATAACAGTTCTTGCAGAAAAGCACCTAAGGATTGTTTTTTGTCACTATTTGAATAGAAAGTCATGATTGCCACATTCCTTCAAAAAAGACAGACTTCGTACCTTGATTTGTAAACTAGTTTTTGCCTGTGAGATGTATGAGGAAAGTTTCTGCTCTGTTCCAAAATAGTTAGGACTCATCTGGAGTACTGTGTCTAGTTTTGGGCATTTCACCTAAACAAAAATGACAGGCGTTCAGAAAACAAGGGAAAAAATGACTGAATTAAAAAAATTACTGTAATATGGGAACTACAAAAAATGTTCAAACACCGGGATTACTTGCCTTAAATGGAGAAGACAGGATTACAGTTTTGAAGAGTTTAAGTGACTAGCACAAAAGAAAAAGGAATAATTTTTTCTCCCGGTCTCTGGTGAATAGGAGTGAGCTACAAAGGGTTTAAAACTGCAGCAATAAAGATGCATGCTCAATATTAGAAAAACTTTCTAACAGAAAGGACAGTGAAGTACCAGAATTAATTGCCTGGGAAGCACTAGAATAAGGTCTGGAGCAAGACTAGCTCAGACAAATATCCGTCAGGAATAACACTGAGAAGGTCTCAGGGACCGAAGATGAACCTGATTATCTTTTGGGACTGTTTCCTCAGTCATTGTGGCTCTGCTGTTTTATAAATCATTACTAGCTTTTAACATAGCCCTTTATTACTGCACTGAAATATCTATTGCTGGACTTAAGTAGGTATTTTAAGAACACAGCTGGTTTAGTTAAATATGCATCAATTCTAGCTTAAAGTTGTTTGAGTTCAGAGAGAGTATAATCTTGAAAAGCGTGATATGAGCCAAGAACAAAATGCATTTCAATGTTGAAGCACATGTAAGAATTGTGTGGCACCTTCTAACTGATCTGCACATGACATACAACATTTGCAGTTTGGTTACAGACGAAAGTACCGTTTTGGGCTTTTTGAGCAGCTGAAGAAAGCCTGGGTGAATACCACTCCTGGGTCCCTCAAGGCTGCAAGCAGGGTTTGGGGGCTAGCAATACTTTGATTGCTGATTGGTGTGTTAAACAATAAAGTTGAAAGAAGAAGCCTCTAATATTTGCCTTTTATTCAGGGACTCGTGACTAGCTCAAGATTTAGTATCAACACTCGGGAAAATATTTTGTTCTTCTCCAGATATGGGGATATTGCAGAAGAAAAAATCAGCACTCTAGCTTTCACCTTGAGATCCAGACGAGGTTTCTCTCTCTGATATATTTTTGTTCTGTCCCAATTAGATTTGCATTTAGAGAAACACTGCTATATTCATCGTCTTTATTTTAAGAGTCATCAGACATAATTGCTTATATTGCTTCTCTGATGAGGATGTGGCTCCAAATCTACATTTGTTAACAGAATCAATAAATACTGTAGAACAGCTACATAAATGTAGTGCTATTCCCACATGGCAGGAAGATCAGCTTTTAGTAGCTTAAAAAGTGCTGCGCTTGCTGTGTTAGATTTCCAGTGCCTGCAGATATTTTCTCCCTCTTGTGAGAATTGCCATTGTCCTGCGTGCGAACAAAAGTTGCTGGACTTGATTCAGCTCTGGCTTGCCCTAGGGTAGACGAAACTGATTTCAGTTGACAAAATGAAGTTGAAAGCGGGTAGGCAAAGCAACGCTGCTTGCTTCTGAATACAAGTAACTTCTTGGAGCTCACATGCTGTTTGACAGTGTACAATTGTTGGAAGGGAGAGTGTGCTAGCGGATGGCTTGTTTATATGGGTTTGAGTGGAAAAGCATTTGTTTACAGCAGCCTCACTGTAAACTCTGGAGGAACTTTGGCTGCAGCAATCAGCCAGACCCAGCAGCGGGTTGCCAGGTTGTGGTAGAACAATTTCACAAAGCTGGCTGGTAAGAGAATGATCCTTTCCATCTTCCCATTCCCCACCCATGCAGTGATATATGGTATTTCTCTTCTAACCTCTTATAGATTTGTTTCACACTTTCTGGGTTATTTCTGTGCCGAGGGGCATTGCAGGCACTGCCAGCACCTCTGTGAGTTATTTGCTTCCTGTAGTGCTCTCTTCTTAACATCGCACGACACATTCATTCAGTAAATCCTTTGATCCCCTTTCGCCCTCCCTTTATAGTGATATATGTATTAAGACTTCCTAAGGCTCTTTTTTCACTAGTAAAAAAGACCATAACCCCTTTTCTAATGGAATCATCAGTTTTATTTCCATAGCGCCGAAACAGTCTACACGTGGAGCAGGCGCATCTGGAGGGCCGTACCGTGAACTGCCTAAAGCCATCAGATGGGACTCCAGAGAAACACTGGTGACTTGGGCTGGTAGGTTCCATGTTGGGAGAAAAGTCTGACGCGTATTTAGCCTAACATGCCGCCTTGTGGTATGTTTGGCAAGGATGTGCCTGGGTTCGGGTGGGGATGCCCTCTGTTCTCTGTCTCCATGGCTGGAGAGGTCTTAAACTCACTGTTGGTTAGCTGAGTTACTGAAGTAGTCATAGGCTGGGCCGGTTTCATCACAAGGTCCTAAAAAGTGGGTATCAATAGGAAAGGATTAGTGATGTTCTGAGCTGGGCTTTAGGGAAGCAGGTAGGAGGAGAGCAGAGATTTAGGGCTGCGGGAGAGCAGGAAGAGTGATTTCTAGATGAAAGGCGTATAAAACAAGCAGCAAAGTTATGAGCAAACCCAAAGCCTCAAGTTAATGGCATTAGAGTGAAACGCATGCAAACTGGTATGAGCGTTTTTAATGGTACTTTAGCAAACCTGTTAACTTTAGTACAAAGTAGCAGCTGAAATGCTTTATAACCAGATGTTTATGATTAGAGAGGGAGTCCTCGGGCTAATGGGTGGGGTGAGCTTGTGCACACCACTAGGTTTTAGTAAGATGGAAAGTAGCTTTGGAGCCTTAGGGAAACCATGTCAGGTCATGGGGTGGGTGGCTCCCTGCTGTGGGGATTATTGTTTTTTCAGAGAAGACACATCTCGCTTTTGAGTTATGATGTGAACAGAAGCCTGGAGCCGGCTCAGGCTTTAGGCATATGATAGGCTGGGAGATGTAGAGAAGGCTGAGTCTGACAAATCTGTGTGAAGGGTGTTTATCTGTCTGTAAAATGGGTGGGTTGGTTGTTACTGCAGCAACGTTTTTAGGAAAAAACCCAAGGCTCCTTTCACCTTATTCTTTTGAAATCTGCTACTGCACCCTTGCCTCTCATGCTGACCTTCTTTCCCACAGGAATCGCTGAATGACCTTCTCCACACAGTAATCACGTGCCCCTGGCCATTAGCTCAAGGCTCCTTGTAACAGCAGTGCTCTGCCTGTCACTGCCATGTGCTCAGCTCTCCCACAGTCCCAAAAAAGAACTAGAACCCCGTCTTAGCTCTGTCAAAGGGTCAGCCTCCATTTTCTGCTTTTCCTTACACTTCAAGCATACTTTGCCCATTGCGCCTCGCAAGAAGAGCAAATCTGTCAGTCTGCAGCTCTGCTGTTACCTTGAACGTATAATCCTGAGCAAGGCTGAACGGCGTTTGGAGCAGACCTCTATCACAAACTCACTGGCTTTGAGCACATTTCACTGTTGACTTGCATGCCGCCGCTCTCCTGCTGTGAGGCCTGCGCTCCACCAGCAGCCTGTTCTCAGGAAGGGACCATGGGGTCTGCAATGTTATCCGGTGGGCTGCCTCGGTCTAACGTGTCGGGCAGCAGGGTTCAGGGAGCACGCCTGCCCTGCAGGTTAAGCCCGGCCTTTACATCCTAAGTGGCATCATGTAGAAGGGTCAAGGCAATTGGAAAGTGAAAAACTGTCTGTCTCACTGTGCTTTAAAAATTCTTCTGCCCTCTCACTCCTTTTATTCTGTGTTTTGGTTGCCTTGTTTTAAACCTGGATCATGAGTTCTTTAGTCTAGGAAATAATACACTCTCATCCTGTTGTTGGAGATGCAGTCCCCGGCTCATTTTGTTCTTCAGTGGGGCTCACAGTTGTCACTTTTGTACGAAAATGATACTAAGGCAGCACTTGTTAAAAAGAGGAAAATTTACTATCAATCAAGTAGAAGGTGGACCAGGGTTGTTTATTTGAAGTCTGCTGTTGTGATCCTTGGATATCTGCCTGTTCTTATTTCCTGACGCAATTTTAAAGATGTTTGAAATTCCCTTCTCCCCGCTAGGAACCAGACTGTCCATATGTAAGGAACCAAGACTTTTGTGTGTTTTTCAGTGTCACAGTGGAGACTGCATTACAGAATATGGCACGCAAGTGAAATGGTGTTTCCCATTTGGGGACAAAGACTCATTTAAGCAATGCTATATTTCTATCGACTAGCAAAACCGTCTATGCAATGCCACAAATGTTTCTTTTTGTGGTCCTGATTCTATAGGTAGAGTTTTGTCAGAAATGGTCTCATACAAACATTTATGCAGAGAAAGAAGAGCTTCACTCTATGACTGAGTAATCTGCCCTCACTTGCTTCCTTGACAAATTTGCACCCGATTCATGTTCTTAAGCCCTCCATCGTCATCAGCCCCCGGATCCTCTGCCCCTGCAGGGAGAGGCAGGGTGTGCATTCAGTGATCGTTTTAAAGATGAATGTGTTGGATAATTTTGATTACTAATTTGCTATTTTAAATCCACATTGTGCTTTGATGGCTCTCATGGGATTTTTCTCTCACAGTAAGGGACAAAGATCTAAGGGGTGCCTGTTTAGTTTTTTTCACCCTGTAACAATACAAAATGTCGTCTTGGCCTAAGCAGACACACATGTCACCAGCCCCATGGCAGTGTACTGAATAAAACCACTTGGATATTTAAGTGGACTTAAGGGAAGTGAACCAATAAATGAAAACCTGCTAGAATATGAAAGTAGTCTGCTATTGCCTTATGCTCAGTTTAACAGTAAAAAACTCTTAAAATATCTCCTTTTAATTTTTTAATGTATATTTTTTAGCTGAGAACAATTCACGGATTCCCATTTCCAGGCTCATATATTTGACAGGTTTATAACAAAAGGCCACTTATATGTAATCTTAAATCCAAGTATTTTTCCCACTAATCTTAATGTAAATATAACATCTAATTCTGAATTCAATTCCTTTAACTGTTTCCTCCTGCCACGGTAAGGAGTTCTTGGCTTTTACCTGCCTCTGCTCTTGTTTAGACCATAAGCTTGCAGAGGTGGGAACTGTTACTACCATGCTATTAAACTCAATACCCTTTTGCTTGTTGCTTATTAAAGTGATCTGTATTAAAAATGGTAATTTGTAATAATGCTTTGTATTTGCATGGAAAACACTTACTTTGAAGCTACCACTCACAAGTTGAGAAGCACTTTACTTTGTATATAGTCTATATGCGGTACTTGTTCACTAAAAACCTTGCCGGGTGTAAAAATTAGGCCTGTGGCTTGGTTTAATGGAATCAAGACTATTTAAAGTCTTGAAGTTATGCATGCACTTATATGCTTGCTGAGTAAGTGCCAAGTACGCTACTTGGAAATCTAACATTTTAGCTATAAGGGTGTCACTGTCCAGTCCTAGACTGTCGTCTGATGCTGCAGTTGCCTCGTGCCTGCAGTTCGTCTTACAGCTCTGAGCAGTCTAGATGAAGCCAGCAGATTGCTTAGGTTGTCAGTACTCGGACGATGACTCTCTGATGGCCCCAATCCTTTCAACACTTCTGCATGTGCTTAATTTGGGATTACTGATGAGTTTACAATGAAGCGCATATGTAAGAGTTGGCAGGATTTGATGTTCCTAATTTGTTGCTACTAAGAGAGATTTCTTAATATACCTATTGTATTTTAATTTAAGAGGATTTTTTTCAGTAATCGAGACTTGTTTACTACAATCAGTGAATTTTTGCTGTGACCAGGACACTCTGTATTAGTAAAAACTGATACGGCTGCAAGAGCCGGTACTATTTATTTTTCTATAGCCAACAAATATTTCAAGAACCCTCAACATCCTGAAGGTTTGACCTCAAGCTACTGCATCAGGATGAACTTCAGATGCGTAATTTAAGAGGCAGAGCAAGTGTATATCCCATGACCTGTGCTTTATTATCCTACTTTAACGTGAACCATTTCTGAAAACAACTCTTTGACCATCTCGATGCGGTTTGATTATCTTGGAGTGTGTCCTTATTTACCTAATAGTTGCTAACTGCTGACTTAAATAGACAAACAACCTGGTGTTTTTTGGATTTAACAAGGTTTAAATTTAGAGGCATTCATGCTTCAGCCTTTTTAGGATGAACGGGGGAGTCTATGCTATTGGTTTTGTGTGTTTTTTATTTTGATGGATATATCTACCTTTTATTTCCCCAATTGTCTACCTTGTAAAGCCATCACTTTTACCAGATGAAGGCCTGTACCTTTACATGGCACCCACTCTGCAGAAACATTGGGAAATATACAACTGAGAAATCTCTTGAATTCATATTTTCTTTTAAAAGCAGCCCTGTAACATTTACAGATGGTGATGTTGGGCAGAATTCTCCTCTATTGTGTTTCTTCTGTAGTCGCTGCAACGAAGTCTAAGTAATCCAGCCTCCTGTCATGGGTTATGTCCCTCACTGCCAGAATGAGTGGTGATGACACGATGATTTTGGTACATGATTAAATGGGGTGTGTGATGATCATAATGATTTGTAAAAAAGAAAAAAAAAAGAAAAGGAGTGAAAACACACCACTGGCTTAGATGGAGCATGCAAATGGGTCATGTTGGGAGATCTGTATAGCAATCCTATTGGTTGGTGTTTTCTGGGTCTGAAAAAGGCATTGATTGTGTGGGCTTCTCTTCTTTTCTTTTCAATCCTTTTAATTTTTACTTTTGCTGTGTGGTCCCCTGCAGATGCAACCATCAAGTACTGAAGCTCCTTCCCTGGTGAAGCAGTTGTGTAGGGAAGCTGGCATCTGACACAGTTTGGCTCTTACTGTCATCTGATTTGTACCCTTCGAGCGATGGGAGGGGTGGGAGAACTGCAGAGCCTGTGCCGGCTGCCACTCTCCTGCAGCGCTGTCCTGCCGTGCCAGCTCACTGCTGCTCTACTGTGGGCTGTAGTTTCCACCTGCCTAGGGATGGTTGCGCTGAGCTAGTAGAGACTGAGGTGTTTTTACAAACTGGAGCTACAGAGAGCCTGAATATCTTAGTGAAAGTCTTCCCCCACACTTCACCTGCTGTGGCTTTCAATAAAATAATTCCTTTTTTCTCTACAAAAATTCCACTTGCAAACTTTTTCTGCATGTTCAGCCATCTCATTGAGAACTTCTTTTCGCTTCTCTGCCTTTTTTTTTTCCTCTCTCTCTGTAAGTTTACTAAGTGAAAACTGCTGGATTGACAATGATGGAGAAAAAAGTTCACAGGAAAAAAGCATAATAGGAAAATAGATGTATTCTCCATGCAGGATGGTTTGATACTGCATCTGGGGTCCCAAATCTCCTTGGTTCCTTACACAGCTTGTTACACAGGCCATAAGGTCTGGTGCTTTGCACCCATTCGTGTATCTGCTCTCACAGTAGCTGTGCAGAGAGGTAAGAATTACTGTGAATTTACAGCCTGGAAACAGAACTTTTAGCAGGCCTACAGAAGCTGTTAAGGCCAGCCTGATGTATGCCAAGGGGAAGGGTATAACGGATGAGGGTGTTACGGCTCAGCCTTCTGGAGGTGGCTGCTGCAGCCATGCGGGAAGAGCACTGTGGAAAGAAGGCAACAATCAGTAGAGATGTTGGTGCAGGATGAGAGGTATCCAAACGCCTCACTACAGCTCAGTTTGTGCTTTCCACCCACTGCTGGACAGGGATTGTGTGTGTGAGAGTCTCACGGTGCCGGCAGGGGAGCTGCAGGTGAAGAGGCTTTGTCTGGAGGCACTATAGGGTAGCCTTGAACATGTCCTGCTGTACAGACGATCTTCTTTGGGCCTGTGATGAGTTGGGGTCACATTTCACAGTGTAGACATGTCCTAAATGCGATTTTGTCACTCTAGAAATCTGTGACAGAGCAGACTTGAATCTTTAGACTGGAGTCCCTCAAATTCTAGGCTGATGGTTTCACTAGTTGACTGCTTCTAAATCACCAATCAATGCATACTCCACTAAAAAGTGCTGATTTTGGCAGTAAAGATATTTTAAAAACAAAAAGATGTTTAGAAAAGATGTCACTGCATGTCTCCTCAAGAATGGCTTGGAAGTGCTGGAGGGAATAAGCTACAGTTTCTTCAAAGCAAATTCATGTGTTGATCCACACTGCACCATCCTTTTAAACATCCTTAGCTTTGCTCAAACGTTTGTGCTGTGGGGGGAGTATCTTTGGGTTATTTCAAAGGTTACCTGATATTTTCTGTTTATAAAATCTACCTATTGAATCACTAAAACTGTTCGTTTGATTTGGGTCAGATCCAGGCATTACTGTCTTATAAACGTGATAGAGATGTTTCAGTGTGACTCCTGGCCTTTGGGTTTGATGTACGCTCATACTATCCTTCCTGGAAGAGCTACAGACAACCTAAATCTTGCTTTACAGTGTGCTTCTGCATTTGTTTAGAGGTGATGCGACAGGTAGAATTTCAAATCATAGGAAAAATAAACCAAAGTAAACTTCTATAAGAGCAGAACTTGAAAAACACATACAAAAATAAGACTTTGATTACTTCTTTCTGGATACTTCAAGGTAGATGCTGGTGAAGAGTGTGTCCAGTTGCTAGCATGAATGCCTTTTTTTATTGCTTGCCTGTGTATTAAAGGTTTTAAAAGTCTTGTATATATGACTTAGTAATATCTCCATTTAGTGAAATCTCTGCCCTTTGTTTTCAAAAGGGTAGAGATGACCCTGAAATAATGGCTCTATGATCATATGTGATCTAGTTTTTCCGGACTGAAGCTTCAGCCTCCACGATAAAGACCTGTGTGGCCACCAAATTTCCCTTGGACTATGGGGCCCTTAACACATGCTGTCTGGATTTACCCTAGTTCCTTAAACCAGCTGTGCCGTCTGCATCCTCAG
This sequence comes from Steatornis caripensis, assembly GCA_013398225.1. NCBI lineage: Eukaryota > Metazoa > Chordata > Aves > Caprimulgiformes > Steatornithidae > Steatornis > Steatornis caripensis. Next base: position 222,407 of record VZSC01010948.1, on the reverse strand, counting down.
CCACAGGATGATGCGGTGTTGCCCTGAAGTGTCTCTGTGGCCGCTGGGAGGATGTGGTAGGAAGGTGATGGGGAGAGGGCCACCACCTCAGCCTGCCTGTCCATCCTTCTGCTGCTGAGCCGAGCCAAGAGTGCTCACAGTGGTCTGTACACCACAGCGTGTGTGCTGTCTTCATTCCCTAAACATACAAAATTAAATATTTTCTTTCTCCATCACCCTTCCACGATATGTCACCATCTGTGGCAAACATGCTACATCCAAAATAAGGGGCACATCTTTTCACTTTACAATTAGTAGACAGATGCTTTCTAGAGCAATGAAGGAATTTCTTTATTCTTCATACTCTTCATTCTTTATTTTCAGTGTGTTCTTACTGACATATAGATATATTTTTGTGGCCATGTTATGAAATATATTTTAAAAGTAATACAGAAAAGAAAGTCTTTTGATAAAAGTTAGTCTTGTGATTTGAGCATCTAAAATGTTCTTTAAAACTTGTCACAGGTCAGCTTCACTGCATTATAATGCTTACTCTGGGCACATTACTAGCTGCAATGGTAACTTATGCCACTGCACTGTTAAATCCTGGAAAAAAATGAGTGAACTCTTTCCAGCAGGAGATGACTTGGTCAAATAGATTGTATTTATAAGAAAAAGGCAACATTTTAAGTTAAGAGTTGAAGTTAAAAATGAGAAAATTATACATCCTTCAAGGAATTTTTTTAGTCTGGGCCAGATTTTAGGAATATCATAAAAAACCTCTGGACATTTACAGTAAGACCAGTAAAATATGAAGTCTTTTTAACTGTACCAGGGTGGAATATGGGATATCCAACAGGAAGACATTTGTCTGAAACCATCACCATGAACAAGAAGACAAAGTAAGAGCTGTGGTATATGTGTTTATACAGCAAACTTGGAGAAGGACTGTGCTGATCGTGCAAAGGACAAGTCGGTATGGCTGAGCTGGAGGATTTAGCTGGGGTTTCCATCTTCTGCTGAACTCTGCATTTTTATTGTTTAAGTTTTAAATGTGAAGTTTTTTATTTCAGTGTAGTTGTAATTCTTTGCTTATTATATGCGTGTCCTTTTCTTCTGCCATGCTTAGGAAAGCAATAGCATGAAAGGGAGCAAGTTTTCTCTACAGGGCACAGACCAAACTGGTAATGAAGTCCTAGTTAATTTTGTTTATTTTTTGGCAATTAAGAGTGAGATCTTGTTTTTCTCATGTTTTGCTGGTGTGCCGACAAAGTCCAGCGACGGTAGTAGGTACCTCATGAAACACATGCACCAAGAAACCTTTGTTTTATTTCAGCGTAGTTCCTCTATATTCTGGAGCAAACATTCAGCTCTCTTTTCTAAACCACATTAAAAAAAAAAAGTCCCCTCAACCCCACCCTAGAACAAAAGAAGTTTTCCTTCTCAGAAGAGCATCTGTTATTTAGCAACATCTGAATTTCCATAAATAATCCCAGATTTCCCCTGCACAAAGATATAAACAATTGTTCCATGCTCAAGACTTCCCCCTGTTTCGCTGCCTCCCTGCACGAGGAGACCGGGAGAGGAGGTGCTGCTGGGGGCGGTCTGCAATGAAAACCATGCCGACAGAGGTGGAGCAGGGCAGACCAGTGGCTGCTGGGTTCCCACGGGGTGGCAAAACTCTGCGGTGCTATGGAAGACCTCCACAAGAGCAGATTTTTGAGGCTGTTGGGATTTTGAGCAGCCAGCCTGCCATGTGGGCTCGTGATCCTGCCCGGCTTGGCCATGGGTTGGAGAGAGTAACGCTGGGATGGGGATGAAGGGATGCCACCCTCCAGTGACCTGAGACTGAGGTCTCCAGTGGAGGTTCACCGCAAAGCTGCTTGGGACTGGAGGCTTCCTACCAGTCCCATCTCTGGGTTTCTTTAACATAATATTTCTGCAGGGGGAGGCAGAGGAGGAGCTAACATCTTCTGAAAATTCTTCCCTTTATTCATACACTAGGAGGTTTGTTTGTTTGTTTTGAGTTTTTTTAGGTACTCTGTTGGCAGGTAAAGAGTAGTAATTGAGCAACAAAGGATAATGGCACAAAGAGAAATGAGTGATTCAAGAGGCACCAACTGCTTCATAAACTCATGAAATTAATGAAATTCTACTTTCAGCTCCCTACTGTAATGATACTGTATTCTTAACACATGAATATACAAATAGAGAAGCAACTTCCTTTAAGAGGCTTTTTTGTTCCCCTTGCCAGAATGTATTTTGTTTTTTCTGCTGAGCTCAAGTCGCTGACAAATTAAACCAAGGCTTCAGCTAGCTTAATTTTTCCCTCAAAATTATGATTATTTTTTAATTGCAGTATGTCAGGGTGCTTAAATTTCTTCAGTGATTCAGTAAACAAGGACACCACTTTTTCCATTAAGGTCTTGGGATGGCTATTTAATATGTGTTATATCTATACAAGAAAATAAATTTATCTGGGCTAAGGTGCCATTTCACAGTGAAGCTAATTTTTCCGTGCATTGAGCTTGTCCTATGATTATTTTTCTTTTATCCTGTCACAGACGATTGCTCCAGACATCTTTTCTATGCTTTGAAGATCTTGCAAAAATTAATTTCACTATTAGTATCAATATTACTCCTTTACTCTCTAGCAGACCCCTCGCCTGCTGACAGCTCTGGCAGGTCTGTTTGGGGCTGCAGTACTGATCTTCTTGCTTCTTACTTCCATTGGACCGGTTTTCTTTTAAATGCGAGTTATTGTGCACTGAACACATCCTGAAGGAGCATGCCTTTTCAGTATTTGCAGTTGTTTTGCTTGAAGAGCAGCAGGAACTAATCCTGAAGTCAAGGGCTGGCGGGGGTCACATTTGTGTGTATGAAAATCTTGCTGTTGGAGTCCAAGCCCTGTAAGGGAAATGTGTACAGAGAACGACATTCACTTTGCATCCTAACGTAGCATAACAGTGTCATCCCGTTGTCAGCTGCTGAAGTTGATTTGATTTGAATTCAACAGAACCTTAGAAATGCTTTTATACTGCTGATCTTACATTTTTACATAATCTTAAAACATTTCATATACTGACTCTTGGTTGTTTCTTTTTCTTTACGATTTCATGACAATTAAATAATTGGCTGTGATACGCAAAAAGAAAGCAAGTATATCTTAAATAGAGTAGTTTAGCCCCTTTGAATATTCTTTATCTGCTTTTAAAACTTATGTACTCATACATAAATTGAATAAAAATTATAAATTTGTGTAAACTCAGCAAAGAAGTTTTAACTTTCTGTGCTAGCCTTTGTTCTTGCCAATGTGACTGGCTGCTCAGAAAAGCTAATTCTTTTGCACTGGTGTCCGAAATGCATCTATGAATAGGACCCTTGGTCTCCTGTTAGCCAGACTGGCTTTTTATGTTTTGGGTCCTGCTGCTCTAAATATTTCTCTTTAATCCGAACGTGTTTTTCTAGAGGAAGAGATTTCTGGGGAGGGATCCAGGAGTTACTGGTGCTCAGCTGGACTCAGAGCTCTTGCAGTGTGCAGGATCAGCAGCAGTGGGTGAAGAGCTCCCTGATGCCATGAGTTAAGATGGGAAGAAAAGATTATGAAGCCTTTCCTTACATCCCTCAGTCCTTGAGAAAAAATACTTCTCACTCTGCACCATCCCAGAGGGTGGTGGGATGTGGTCCAGTGGCTCTCCTTCCGCTCCTGTTGTAAAAGCTCACCAAGAAACAGTTTGCAAAGAAAAGTATTCTCTGAAAAACCTGACACATTGTAGAAATAGTAGTATTTTAAAGCATCGGCTACCTTCATTGTTGCTTAGTTGTTTCCTTTCCCTGCTGCCCTAACCCCAAAAAGTGTGTAAGATCTTAAAGATGAGTGCTGTTTTTCTTCAGCAGCACCTGTGGCTTCAGTGTGCTTATTTGGATTTTTGCATGACATCAGTTGCTGAGGTTTTGGTTGCCTTATCAATGCTTGAAAGTAAGTTGAAGGTTTTGGCTTGGACATGTGAGTGGCCTGGGATGGAATTACCAGAGAGACTGCTTTTTTCCCGCTCTGTGATGCTGCTGCTGTGGGAACTGGGAGAGATGACTGTTCTTCAGTCATCTGAAGAAGTCCATGTGTCTTTATCAAAGCAAGTGCCCTTTCCACAGATGGGAAGTCTTCTGGCTGTTTGTCATCTACCCCACTGAGTTTTATAGCCTTCTCGGTGAGCTTCAAAGTCTTCTCAAGTCCTTTCTCAGGGCCCTGCAGAGGGGCATGTCTGGCTGTTGGCTTCACTGGCCTTCAGATCAGGAACTGTGCCGAGAGTCTTCTTCTTGAGCATCCTCGTCTTCCGTGGTGGTGAAAGCAATGAAGTTTTGTTGTGATATAAAAGGTGTATTGATGAAGTCTGAATCAAATATCTGATGTACAGTGTCTAAAGCAGCGAAGAGGTAGAGGTGGTTAATGTGTGCACTTTAATGTAGGGGCTGTAGCAATGTCTTCCTCTGAACATCCTGCAAAGAGGGGGATGCATCAGAGTTGTACAAACATACAAGTTTGGGAAGTTCCTTTGTCAAGAAAGTTTCTCTATTAAGGGGAAAGAGAAAAGATGGGTGGAAGATAGTCGATGCCAACCCCAGCCCTCTTAGCTCTCCCAGGTGGCCAAGCTTTGGTGAGCTGTGGGGGCTGATCTGTCTGCTGAAAAGTAAATCCAAGCACGTGTGTTGTTACAGGATGAATGTTCTTTTATCAGCAGAAATACTGCAGCCAGCAACTTGTGCATTGTAACAGCTCAAGCTCTGATCCACCTCCACTGCTGGCAATGCTGGGGCTCTCATGTGGCACGTGCAAGTTGCCCCAGCAGGGTACCAAACACGGAGTGCCCCATGAACGTGCTGGCATCAGTGCTTTCTTGCTCAAGAGGCTTGGGGCAAAAAAAGTGCCCATGAATCCTCACTTTGCAGCAGTGCCGGCAGCTGCCCCTCTTTGGGTACAGGCACACGAGCGAGAGCCGCGTGAGCTGGAGGGCACTAAGGGACTGCTGGCTGCTGCGCGGAGGATGGGATACTGTGCAGCTGCAAGGGAGGAAACCATAAGGCAGAGGGAAAGGATGGAGGTGGATTATGGCATTAAACCACACAGAATTCAAATCCTCAAGTTCAGGCTTGGCTGTAGCAAAGATGTATCTTAATCTTTGTCCAATACTTGAGCCCACCCAGAACAGACTCTTTCATGAGGTTTGAAAATATTCCACTGCTTTATTATGAATGAAAAAGAATGCTGTTCTGCCCAAACACACTCTCTTCTTACAGGACATATATGCTATTAATTTATGCTGATGGGGGAAAATATTTGTCTATTTTGCTTTGAAAACAAATGCTGAGATTGTGTGATAGAGGTCCTTTGTGTTTCTGTGACTTCCCCACCAAAAACTGAAATTGTGATAAACTTCCTGGGAGAATATTTTCTGAAAAGCCTCCCATCTATATTTTCTTTTCCATGCCCTCCCCAAAACAAAGCTGCACAGACCTGGTTTACTTGGCTAGGATTCAGCCCAGCTTTTTATTTTTTATAGCATTTACATGAATTCTGCAGTTATGTGTTTCATTCACACAGCTTAAGAGCCCTGAGAAGGAACGGAAGGGTATGTCTGTCCACTGTTCGGGTACTGAGCGCGTGAACAGCCCCTTGCTATCTGGCATGTAGGTTGGAAAACGTTAACATCCTCATGCAGTCTACCACGCTGTGTATAGCTAAACCCTTCTCTGCTTCCGCTCCTTGAATTTGTAACACAGCCTGCCCCTGAGAAGAAAATTGGTGTCAGAGGAAAGGCGATGGGGTAGGACAGTATCCTGCCTAAGCTGCTTACCTTGTGCAGCAGGAGGCCAGGGGACAGGTCAACTGCAGGTCTGAAGTCAGCGTCCTGTGCAGCCAAGCCTTGTTAAAACCCTGTCAGATTTTGTGACATGGCTGCTAAGGAGAATAAGGAGCAATCCTGAGGAGTAAAACCCAGGAACTGGTGATGTTAAGGTGCAAGTGATGCAAAGGAGAGGAACATTTTCTCTCAGGTTTCTAAAGGTGAGGCTTGCTGCCATGGCTCTGTCCCTCATGGCTAACAGCATCTCCTCCCCCAACAGCATGTTAGCACTGCGTCCCTCTTCCTGAGCTGCATCAGGGAGTGAACCCGATGCAAAACTAACTCTCCCTCCTGCTGTCCCCCCTAGAAATGCCAGTACCTCTCTGCTGTGTCCCCTAACTGAGCCAGGGCAGCCTGTGGCCGGAGGGGCTGAGCACCAGTGCAAGGGGAAGGAGGAGCACAAGGAGACTGAGAAAACAGTGGTTTTCTGAGAGTGTCAAGCTCAGATACTGGGGCAATATTTTGCATATTTATTTGCTTACCTAAGGTTGCCTTCTAGATTTTGCTCTCTTGGAAATAATTTTTTCTCATGGTTTGGTTTTTTTTTTTTTTTCTGTAACGGTACTGGGCTATCTCTTTCTTGTTCTGCCGTTCCACGATCCTCAGACAAAGGCTTCATGAAAAAGGACTGAGTTTTGGAGGTTTACACCTAACGTAAACACTGTGCTGACTGCAGGGCTTGCAAGATTGACCTTTTCTAACAGGTAGAGTTTTCCCTGTTCTGCTGACTGTCTGTAGGTGGTGTGCACTTGCAGAGCCTAACCCAGTGCCATCTCCTGCAGCGGAGATAAAAATATCTAAGACAAGTGTGTCAATAAAATGCCCTGATAGGAATTGTTCCATTGCTGCCTGTGTGTGAAGTGGCACTGGCAAAAATCACAGCCAGATCAGGATACACGTGTGGGATTGTGTCAGCCTGGGCTGGATCCACCTCGGCCCCATCCTCAGCGGATACGAATACTGTAGCAGCTTTGCTGAAGTTTGGTGGAGCAAATATTTAGAAATAGAGTTGCTTTAAGTTCTCTGAGGTGCTGCTAAATCTCGTGTTGCAAAAGCTTCCTGTTTACCAGAATCTTGAATGGCTTTAAGGCTCCCAGGAGCTCTCTCGCCTCTTCTGCAATGAAGAACTTTGCAGGCAGAGATGCCCACTGAATTTCTGCCAAGAACAACTTTCCTACCTCCAGTACGTGCAGGGCAGGGAGGACAGGGCACCTGGAAAGATGGTGCTTGTTCCTCTGGCTGAGGTACTGGCAGGGTTTTGCTCGTTTATCTCTGACTTAGCGATCATGACAGCAATGAAGGCGAGTATCTGAGGGTCTTGTATCTGGCCTCTGTTTGCCTTCTAGGCAAATACCAGGTTCAAGGGAGGGTAAACCCTCCTTTCATCATAGGCATACCCCATTTTCCACATAACCCACTTCCTACGTGTCCCCTGTCAGGGCTCATTGTTCCAGGCTTTGCTCAGCAGGAGGAAGGAGTGTATGCATAATCACTCGCAGGTGCTCAGAGCCAGCGTTGCTGCAGAGGCCGGCTCCTCGCGGTGGGTCAGGCAGGGCTCGGCAGTTCGTGTTACTGAACGTGGCTGAAGCCTTAGGTTAAGGCTGTGGCTGTGACACAGGGAGACTCCCCGTGTTCTCACTCTTGCTCTTTGGTGAGGATGGCCACATGGGTAACATCCCAGGCTCTGTAAAGCTCAAAGAGTAGGTTTATTTTTCTTTCCACTTACATGTAGTTAATTTTCCAGAAGGAGTTTTTGATTCTCTCCTGCAGCACTGTAGTCATTACTAAGAGGCAGTGCCTTGACTGCTTTACTCCCGTGATCCCAAAGGCTTAGCAGTCCGCAGTAGGGTGATTCAGTGTTCGGCAGCAAACACTGAAGCTATGAGTGAAAGAAAGCAAGGGGATGAACTCTTTTGGCTACCACAAATCTGGGTGATTATTGAGCAGTGAACTAGTGTTGAAGCAGCAAGTTTCAGGGTTTCTCAGAGCTCAGAAGAACATTTGGTAGGGTGCAACGGCCACGTTTAAGCAAGTATTCCAGCTTGTTGCACCTTCTGTGCAAAAAGATGCGTCTGTGCCTAATTATTTCAGTGCCTTTTCTAAATGTTAGGGGTGCTCGAATTCTGGGAAACAATTAGTGATTGTAAGTCTCCTTCAAAATGATGTGCCAGAAAATAAAGAACAATAGATAATTTGCCATCTTTTGTGCAGAGAAGGTGGGAGAGCAGCTGAGTATGTTATCCAGCTTATCCACATGATCTAGCTCAGAGCTGAGACATACAGCCCACCGCTTCCATGAGAGCGGAAAACATCTGACCGGAGAGATTTCTGTTCCTGTACATGTGGCCCAGCACAAATGCCCTTCGTGACTGTGCGGTCTGACCAAGGGCAGTGCAAGGGTCCCTGTCCACGCCAGTCAGGGCAGCATCTACCTTCAGCACTTACTAAATGCCATTTGCAATTGCATGTGACTGCATCTCGGTTGTGTGATGTGGGAGTGAACCGGCTGCTCCAGGGAGGGCTACTACATGGGTTACAGCCTCCCTACCACATTGACCCCTACCTCTATCTCCCAGGAAAATTGGTGATGGATCCGTTATGTAGGAACACCACGGTCAGTCCGTTGCCTGCTTGCTGTGTCCTCAGGTTTTATTATGTCTCCATAACCCAGTGGCCTGTGATACTAGAAACAGTCATAACTGTTTTGTATCTTGTGTTGCTTGCACCTGCGCAGACTGGATTTAAAAGGCTGATAGGCACCCTGTGCGTGCCATCTGTGCACCCTCCATCCCTGTGAATCGCTGCACAGTGTGAATAACCCTGGTAGAGAATTGGGCCTCAAATTAAACCCAAATCGAGCTTAATTCTGTTACCATAAATTCCATGAATTATCACAGCACAAGAGAAGAAAATATGCTTAGATTTGGCTAGATTTGGAGATGGAGTAAGAACTTTCAAAACCCAGACAATCTATCCCAGCCCCTCCTACGTCCCGTTGTAAGTAAGTATGTTGCTTCTGGATGCCGATAAAACTTCTTCAAATCTGGGATATCTTTTGGCTGCGTCTCTCCCTCCGCTGGAATAACGCATCCCCCAC
>VZSC01010948.1:201198-213291 GCA_013398225.1 Steatornis caripensis | reverse complement strand
CCCCCCCCCCACCTCACTCAAATTCTTCAGTTGCAGCAGGGCAAGCAGCCAACTCCTTTTCTGAGCATCTCTTGTCTGAGACTCCATCCAGATGCGTCGGGAGAGAGGCCTGATCAAAGCAGACAGTGCTGCAATTGAGCCTGTTTGCAGGGAGCTGTGAAACGGTCCTGTACTCCCCAAAAAACGCTGCAGCTCTCTGTCAGGCTGCTTTGATGAGGCCAGGCTGAGCTGCCTGGACAACCTCAGCAACGATGCGGTCATCCCCCGCATCCCGCATCCAGGACGGCACAAAGGACAGAAAGGGATGAACACAAACATTTGGTTGGCAACATGAATGGTGGAAAGGATTTCATTTCTCTGTGGCAAGGCTGATTTCTGAATCCATTCTATGATATTGTTTATGCTTTTCGCTTTTCTTCTTTTTTAACTACAGCAAGTTAATGACTTCACTCAGCCTTTCCTTGGCTGAATGGTACATACAAGTTGATGATGAATATGGCAGCAATAGTGATTATGAACTCTACAAGATAAGTTGCATTTACAATGTAAAGTTTTGCCAGCTTGTGTTTAGTAAAGGTTATATTTACCACAAAACACCACAGTGTGTATCACAGCCTATAAACTCTTGAGCATTTAGAACTTACCTGCGTACAGTGCTGACAGTTTTCTGAAAGGCTTCGCATAAAACTGTTCAGCCAGCTAAAGTGAGATGCACTTGTCCACACTGTAACCCATACATATGGCATTTAGAGTCATACTTTTTTTTCTACTATATGTCTCATCACCTACAATCACTGGTACATTCAATTTTATTTCAGACAGTTTTAGCACGTGAAGTGAGTCTGACAGCAAGCTTACAAGAAGCTCCCCATCCCCAAAACTGCATTACCACAAGTAGCTTAAAGTGCTCACAGTCTTGGTGGGGTGAGTAGACACATCCCAAGCAGCTCGAAGCCCAAGTATAGGACTGTTCAAGCTGCTGGAGCCAGACCTGGTGGCTGGTGCTGTTTAGGATGGGCATTGGCATTTTGCTGTTTGGATAGCCCCTGCATCACTAGGAGGCTATGGTTAGGCATCTCTACTGCCCCTGTTGCTCTTTTGGATAGAGAGTAGGCTTCACGCTCCGGGATTGCAAACCTGGCTACCCGCATAAATACTGGATTAACGCACAAGCGCCCAAGTCATTGACAGTGACAGTTTTTTTGATGGGAATCCAAAATTTCAAATGCTTTCTCACATCACGCTAAACTGTTTCTCCACCTAACGAGCAAGTACTGATGGTCCCGTTTCAGCATTCCTGACATGTGACAGTGCAGTGGGCAAGCAGCTAAAATCCCAGGCTCTTTCTAACCCCATGTGAGTTACGTGACTATCCTGGGCCTGCCAAGTGTGATGGGAAATTGGGTGAACATGCTGCATCAGGAGACCTCAACATAGACAAAAAAGTGGCAAAATCATCACAGACATGTAAATCCTCATTTTTCTGAGTGCCTTGATAAAAATTTACATTAGTTCCTCCTTCGCCTCAGCAAACTTACTCATTCCTCCTGGTCTGGGCTGGAGATGTTCCGCATAAGGTATTTTTCTGTCCTTCTTACCTGGCCATGATTTATCCTCCTGTCACACTGATGATTCAAAGGTGGGGTTATTGTAAAACATGAAGTGTTTTTCCTCATAATTTAGAAAATAAAAAGTTAGAAAAATAATTTTGAATTTTTCATCAAAAGCGAAAAAGTAATTCAAGACCCAACTGTGATTATTTTCCTTCCCTTCCAGCTTTCTGTTATGAAACACATTTACTATTTGTGAACTGCTCTGGTAAAGGGCAAGTCATGTAATTCCCGGAGAAGGATGATCTCAGGATATGAAAGACTCTAAAGTGAATCCAGATGAAAAATGAGGATTTGGGGTATTTGCTTTTGTATTTCTCTCCAACTTGCCAGTGTTTGTGGAATATGCCTAGGTGCCGCTTGTGCCTGTGTGTTTTCTGAACTGAGGCTACGGCAGAAGTAGCAAACGGGCAACAGAAACCTTGCTAAAGCGTATAGTGGATTACATGATGTTGGAAATTTTTAGGCAGATTTTGAGCCTCATGCCCAATGTTTTTCTCCTCCGTGTTTTTTTAAATATTGCCTCAACTCTGATTAAAAATACCAGAGTCACAAATGGTGGTCTGCCAGTTACGCCTCCTACTGCTAGCACTTCTGCTCACTTTGCATTTTGTTAAGTATTGGGAAATGCACCTCTGCTTTTCTGACTGAGGAACTTTGCTGATATATTGGAACATTTCGTGTGCACGTGAGATGGATATTGCTGAGTGCAGCCTATGAGATACATACCGTAGCAGATCTCTTGACCTAAAACTGGTCTCCAAGTAACTTTGAAGAAATGATGGACTACACTTTTATTGCTAGAGGTGCTGGGTCTTTAGAAAGTTGGAACGTTCCTATATTCCCAATACTAACACAGTTCTATTCTTTCATGTAACTTGATGTTAAAGTGACAAGCTTGGAGATGACCATGTAGGTATGAATTTTGATATAACTTCCTTTCCATTATGTATGGTTCTCCAGTGTTCTGTCAGCTGCGAAGTATGTGCAGGCGCTACTGCTTTTTAACCCAAGATCATCTCATAGCAACACACACCTCTGTAAACCCACTGATCAGTTGTGGTGTTTCTTTTGTAGTGGTATTTCTGCAGCTCTCCTCTGTCTAGCTCAGAGGGCAGCGGGACTGTTTGCTCTCCGGCTTTAAGCTGCCACGCTAAAATTACACTCGCCCTATGTTCTTTCTATTGCATCCCTGTAAAATGGCAGTTTGATTTTAAACTAGTGGTGTTAATTTTAGATTTTGGCTGCTTTGGATGCTTCATCTTTTGGCTATTGCCTTCACAAATATCACAGGAAAATAGGGTTTTCGTTAGCTTGTATTGACTTACCTTTGTTTTCCCTCACCTGTTTTTTGCAATGTTTTTCCTTTCAGATATTTATATCCCCATCCATGAAAGCATCAAAGTCCATGTACACATCACTTTCTGCTCAGGAAGGTTCTTAAACAGAGCAGGCAGGTGCCTAGCTCCCACTGAGTTTTCTGTCACCTACTGACATGCCTAAGCTTTTGTTTATGTGTGTTCTTAAACAACAACTTCTATTTAATTTTTCTGAGAGAATTCCCCTTCCACTAATAAATTGTCTTACTTGGTAGATGAAGTCACATACCCTTTGGTGGATGATGAAGTGGTATTATAAATAACCGGTGAGATCTGAAACTTCTTGCTCTGCTTTACCGCTTACGTCAGTACTAAGCACGTGCAATAGCCAGGCTTGGTCACCAGACCTGGTGCCTGGCGTGGAGGGGAACAGGCATGGCACAGCTCACATCTCTGCAGCTCATCTCTTCTCCCACCAAAGAAGGACATTCCTGTCCCTACGGTTTATTGTGGTCATTCCTGGCTCACTGCAATTTCCAGAATGATGCTGGAAAATTGCCTCTGGGAGGGTTGGCTGGGTTGGGTCCTGTTATTACATCCACACTAGAGCAGGGGATCGCAAGGGTGGTGCACGACCCTCCAGGTAGGAGTATTTGGTACCCAGTTTGGAGGAAAGGTTGTATTCTGGATCCTGAAGCCGGTTGTTCAACATTCAGTACAAGACATTTGAGGTTTTAAAAGATTTTTTCAAAATCCAGCCCTGAATTTTGTAGCTGGTTTGGTTAACTTTGTTAGAGTATTATTACATGAGTAAAATAACTGAACTCACACTGAGAAAAATCTAATTCAAAGCATTAGAAGATTTCATATGAGCATTACAAAAAGAGACCTGTGAGGATAAATTTACAATTACTGTGTTCCCATGCTACTTTCACAGTCCCATTCATCCTGCTGTTGCCTTCTTAGACAATATTTCAGCATAGCTAAAAGCCTCTGCAGCTTGACTAAACTTACTTGGCCCATCCTGTCTAAGGCATGAATATGGTAGCGCAAAGGATGCAGACACGCTACTGCATGCCTGCAGAGAGATAAGGCTTGTGTTGTGCAAAAGGAAGCAAATAACAACTTGCTTCTGAGTGTAAACTGGAGCAGCCTTGGAGACTGCAGCAGCCACCTAGCCAGTTTAACTGGTTGCATACAGTGGGTCCATGTGGTAGCACTCAGCATGAAATGTCCTGCCTGAGTTCCTTAGTAGGCTTTGGGAGATGATAATGTTTGGGAGCTGGGGGGAAGAGGAGATAGGATCCAGAGGCAAAGCTGCAAGTACACGAGGCAAAACAGAAGAGAGGTGGAGATTAGCTTTCACCTTTTGAGAGTGATTTAACATCCGAGTTCAAGAAAACTGTTTGTGCCATGTTTCGAGTGACTGACCTGGCTGCTTCACCCCAGCCGAGGGTGAGGGTGCCATCGTGCACACTGGGGCTTTGCAGAAGCAAGGCCCGTGGCAGCAGCAGGCTTCAGCTGCCAGGGCTGCAGAGTGGAGCAGGGGCAGACCTGCGTGGGCAGGGAGAGAGAGGGGCTCGGCTACGGTGTTGCTGCCAATACCCGTTTCTCTCTGTGCTTCATCCAAGAATCTCATTTGTCTGAAGATATGGATATTGTCCAAGTGGTATAAATGGTTAGCTTTTCAGCATATGAATAATGTGGAGAAGACTGCTTATGAGCCGGAGAAATGCAGGGCTTGGACGTGGCCGTGGGGAGTGTGGAGTTGCGCAGTGGCAATGTCCCTTCCCCGTCTCCTGACAGTCATCGGGGTTTGTGAATGGAGGGCTGCAGGCACTTGCTCTTTGCCTGACAGCTGCAACCCGGGGTGCTGCTGAACGGTGGCTTTGAATGGTCCTTTTCTTGGTACACAGTGTCTGTCAGTAAGAAACCAAGGTGCTCACGTCTTGGGAAGTATACTGGTCCCAGTGTCATTCGGGTGTTCATATTCACACTTACCGCTGCCTGATGGGGAAAAAATGGAAGTAAATCCCACATATTTTATTTTAAATCTGTGAACCACTAAATGATCTCTGATGTTCTGGCCTGTTTGTGCTGTAGGATGGAAAGAGACCCGACATGTCTGGCCTCTTTGAAATCACCGAGAGCTTTTGGAGGGAGGGGGCAGGACAGGATGAGAGGGTGCCTGGAGGAAGGCTGGGTGGCTTAATAAGCATTCCTCTCCCACCATGGTGTAGCAACATCAACTCTGCTTCTCTTTGGAAGCGATGGTATTTCTATGCTTGCCAAAGCTCCGGGCTTTGGCCTTTACTGCTGCGGTCTGTGCCGTGGGAGGGTGCGAGAAGCAGAAGATGTGTAAGGAGTTTGTACCCTCTCTCTGCAGAATAGGGTGGAGCGTGAGGATCTGCTCTGGGCCACCGAGGGCCAGAGCAGAGAGCTGGCACGCATGTGCTGGAAGTCAGCAGTGTGAGAACTGAGGTGTCTTCTCACTGTACATTTGGCTCAGCATCTTACTCAGCAGAAGGACTCAGTCTGAAATGTCTTGCTGTGGGAAGGGAGGACTTTGCTGCAGATGCCTGCTGGGTGTTAGCAAATGGGTGCTTCTTATAGGCAGTGACTTCTGAAAGCTGCTTCTCTCCCTAGCCTGTTGATCCAGATTCGCTCCACTTGCCAGTGAGTGGGATCAAGAGGAGAAGTTGGAGCGCAAGGGGGAAATGCAGACACCTTTTCCTATGAGCAGAGATTTAATGCATGAAAAACCAGCAGATAATCCCTTTCCTGTGGCACTGAGGAAAGCTTATCTTGTGACCCTCTCACCGACCCCTTCTACATAAAAACTTTATTCTTCTAGCACTATATTAAACAACGCATATTTAAGCAAGCCTTGCTAATGTCTGAGCCGGAACTAGGGCAGAGAGTTTTCCAGAAAAAATGAGAAACCCTTTCTAAAGTGATTATTGCCCATGTGAAGTGCGAGCCGTGGCAGGGAGGGGGGAGGCAGGAGGGTGTGGACAGCAGCAATATGGTCTTTAGCAGGTGTCGTGGAAAGCAGAACCTAATGAGAATCATAGAAACACTTGAAAGCTTTTTAACTCCTCACAGGATTTGCAGGAGCTGTTGATAGGAAACAGTAGTGACCCAACTGACAGTTAAAGAGATGAAAGGAAGCCCTTCGGATTAAATAAGATTTAGGAAACAAAAGGATTAGTGCTAAACAAAAGCTAGATTTAGGGGTTTATTTAACCAGTGCAGTGTGGCATGATGGGATGTGGGGCATCAGAAAGGAGATGAAAGACAAAATAAAAAGATGAATGCGGGAGGTAGCGGGGAGGCAAGGAACCAGCACAACATCTCCAAAAACCCTTCACAAATCTTCTTATAATTGAAAATGGCACAAAAAAAAAGTAGTTTTCATTAGCGAGCCAAGCTTCTTTACATAGTAACAAGAAGTGTTACAATGACGAGAAATCTTCTGTGATGGGTCTGTAAGCTCAAATCCCTGCCACGGGAGAGAACAGTCTATGTTGTCAGGCTACTTGCACTTGCAAAATCAGAGTTATGTAAAACTATCACTCTATCAGCGTCATAATTCGTTGTGCTTTCAAGTAGGGGCTGCTGAAGAACCATTCTTATTTAAGAGAACTCCATTTTGAGGTCTCTAGTGAAGTTGATGGCAGTCATAGAAATTAGGTATATGCACATGTTGGTGGAGCTACGAACATAGAACTCCTTGAGGCAGCATCTGCCACAGGAACATTTCATCTTGTAGCTGCAAAACCAAGACTGATAGATTTCCAGAGCTCAATGTCCCAACTTCCAGCTGAATCATCTATAGGTGACCATTTGTACTATTAGGGAGACACAGAAAAAAAGGATGCAGTAAAGAATTTGACTTGAATGGATCAGTTGTACAATGAGCAGCTCCTCCAAAGTCTGCTGAAGACAGTAGGGTGGCTACCAGTGGGTTTGGCTCTGACCTTGAGACAGTGTGTATCATAGAATGGTTTGTGTTGGAAAGGACCTTAAAGATCATCTAGTTACAACCCACCTGCCATGGGCAGGGACACCTTCCACTAGACCAGGTTGCTCAAAGGCCCATCCAACCCGGCCTGGAAGACTTCGAGGGAGGGGGCATCCACAACTTCTCTGGGTAACCAGTTCCAGTGTCTCACCACTCTCATCGTGACAAATCTCTTCCTAATATCTAATCTAAATCTACACTCTTTAAGTTTAAAACCATTACCCCTCATCCTATGACTCCATGCTCTTGTAAAAAGTCACTCTCCAGCTCTCTTGCAGGCCTCATTCAGGTACTAGAAGGCTGCTATAAAGTGTCCCCAGAGCCTCCTCTTCTCCAGGCTCAACAATCCCAACTCTCTCGGCCTGTCTTCACAGGAGAGCTGCTCCAGCCCCTGATCATCTTTGTAGCCCTCCTCTGAACTCACCCCGACAGGTCCATGTCCTTCTTATGTTGGGGGCCCCAGAGCTCAAGGCAGTACTCCAGGTGGGCTCTCATGAGAGTGGACTAGAGAGGGAGAAATCACCTCCCTCGACCTGCTGGTCATGCTTTTTTGATGCAGCCCAGGATATGGTTGGCCTTCTGGGCTGTGAGTGCATATTGCTGGTTCATGTCGAGCTTCTCATCAACCAACACCCCCAAGTCCTTCTCCTCAGGGCTTCTCTCAATCCATTCTCACCCCAGCCTGTATCTGTGCTTGCGATTGCCCCGACCCATGTGCAGGACCTTGCGCTTGGCCTTGTTGAACTTCATGCAGTTCACATGGGCCCACATCTCAAGCCTGTCAAGGTCCCCCTGGATGGCTTCTCTTCTCTCCAACGTGTCAACTGCAACATACAGCTTGGTATCATTAGCAAACTTGCTGAGGATGCACTCCATCCCACTTTCCATGTCGTCAACAAAGATGTTAAACAGCGCCAGTCCCACTACTGACCCCTGAGGAACACCACTTGTCACTGATTTCCACTTAGGCATCAAGCCGTTGACTGCAGCTCTTTGAGTGTGACTATCCAGCCAATTCCTCGTCCAGTGAGTGGTCCATCCATCAAGTCCATGTATCTCCAACTGAGAGACAAGGACGTCGTGCAGGACAGTGTCAAATGCTTTGCACAAGTACAGGTAGATGACATCAGTTGCTCTTCCCTTGTCCACCAGCACTATCACCTCGTCATAGAAGGCCACCAAACTTGATTGATAGGCATGATTTGCCCTTTGTAAAGCCATATTGGCTGTCACAAATCACCTCCTTATTTTCCATAAGCCTTAGTGTAGTTTCTAGGAGGATCTGCTATGTGATCTTGCCAGGCACAGAGGTAAGGCTGACAGGCCTGTTGTTCACTGGGTCTTCCTTTTTTCCCTTTTTAAAAATAAGAGTTATGTATACCCTTTTCCAGACGGTGGGAACTTCACTGGACTGCCACAACTTCTCAAAAATTATGGGTAGTGGCTTGCAGCTTCATCCACCATTTCACTCAGGACCCACAGATGCATGTCTTTCGGTCCCATGTATCTGTGCACCGTCAGGTTCCTTAGATGCTCTCAAACCTGATCTTCTCCTACAGTGGGTGGTTCTTCATTCTCCCAGTCCCTGCCTTTGCCTTCTGTGACTTTGATGGTGTGGCTTGAGCCCTTGCAGGTGAAGACTGAGGCAAAAAAATCGCTGAGTACCTCAGCCTTCTCCATATCACAAGAAACCAGGTCTCCTGTTTCCTTCTGGAGAGGGCCCACATTTTCCCTAGTCTTCCTTTTATCACCGATGGTATATATATAAGCTTTTCTTGTTGCCCTTGACGTCCCTGGCCAGATTTAATTCTATCAGGGCTTTAGCTTTCCTAACTTCATCCCTCGTTGCATATGCTCTTGGCTTCTATCTAGCAAGTGCTATGTGGAGAAAACACCACCTCCTCTGTTCCAAAGACACTGTTACTCCAAATCTCCAGGATAGTTATGAACGTCTCTAATGTGATAGAGGCTATCAGAAGAAGAACAAATGCACCTTTTTCCCTGCTTTAAGTCTCCAGAGTGAGATTGGATTCTTTTCTAGGTGCAAAAGAAAATGTATTTTACTAATATGAAGATTTTTTACAATCATAGATAGTTATGACTGGACTAGGAAGTTTTATAATGCCTGGTGGATGTTCAGATTAAAGTAATCCAGATTTCTTCTGCCAAGGTTTCTGGAAACATGTTAGCATAGAAATGCTTCTTCAGACAATATTTTCTTTTCACTTGTTCTGTTATCATACAGGAATGTTAATAAGATTAACGAATAGTTAATAGGGTTAACAAAATAATTAAAAAGTTAGGAAATGCCTTTATTTAAGTTTCTGGGGAACTGTTTATATGGTACTTTGTGGTTTGGTCCCTAGGTTGGCCCAGAGTAATTTTTTCACTGAACTCTGACCTGAATAAGAAATCTAGGTAGAAATAATAGATTTAAATTTTATTTTTGATTGCTTTGTATCTTTTATACTGCTCTTTGTAAGGAGATGTGTGTTCCAGTTCATTGACTGTGGATAGAAATGGAAGCTTGACTGAAAATTTACAGAGAGTGCCTAAGAAACATTTTGTTTGTTCGGTAAAAAACTTTAAATATACTGACTAAATAAGAAAATCTTAATTTTTTTTCATCTAAATTACCCCTTTCATTTATTTTATTATTGGTTTTGTCCTGTTGAATGAAAGCACTTAAAACTCGTTTTTCTTAATAAGCTAGTCACCACATATTATTAATACAAAAGTAATATGGTCCCCATGCAGATATGATTTTCAAAGGTACTTAGATGGCTGCCCGGATTTTCCAAAACACCTAGCTGGATGAAGTGTCTAATAACTCATGATGTCAGGGAGCATAAGTCAGCATCTGTAAGTGCTTAGGTACCCTTGAAATTGGGGGTTTCAAAGTTTGATTTAAATAACTTGCCTGCAGCCCTGAACTCCTTGACTATGTCTTCCCACTTCCAGCAAAATGCAGTCAAGTCCAAGGGGCCGAAGCGTCACTCTTTGGACCGCTGTGCAGCGTAAGTCCTTCCTGGCCTCTGAGCTCTGCCATCTTGATCATGCCATGTCCGTGCTTTTGGGAGCTTGAATTTACAGCCTGAACAAACATCCTCTAACAGTAGGCTTTGCTCATACGCACTTCAGGAGGAGGGTGGGTTTGCTGGTTTCGTTGATTTATTTCCTCCTCTCTTTTTAAAAAACCACGATGTATACCCACCAGATCCTGTTGAAGGGCACGCAGGTGACACTCAGGAGACAATTTGGACTTTGTTTTGACCACAGCCCTTGTTTTCCCAGAGCAGATAACTTGGCTAAGTCTAAGCAGGTTTTTTTTGTGAGCCTAGTAAGTGCCAGGAAATTCTGGTGCAGGTTATTTCAAATCTCCCCCTTTCAGAGTTTCACATTCTTCTTCCAGGCCGTGAGGATGGTACTGCAGGTATTTGCTTGTCTAATAGAGATCACTGGAGCTTCACAATGGCTAATTTGTCAGTGGATGCGTTGGTTGCCATGGGGGTTTCTGTTTGTTTATGAATCTGAAATCAATTATCCGTCATGGGAAATGTTTTCTTGGACGAGCAACATTTGGAAAATGTGTTTTAAAAGGAGAAAATGAAGGTATTAATAAAGGGAAGTCTGGGGCACCATATTAAATAGTGCCACTATATTGCCTATAGGTAGTACACAGATGATTGCTTTAACCATTATTTCAGAAGATCCTGGAACACCAATTTTTACATAAATGCATGTTTATGATAATTTATTCCAAACTTTGAAGATGTTCCGTTATTTCTTTCTTTTAAAATTACACTTAATTTCAGTGTGGTTCTGCACTGCTGTCTTCTCTCATTTTTGTCTCCCTTTCAATTAGAGTGGAAGAAATGCTGAAATACTGTTGTGGTGGGCTTGAAATTCCTCAACCAGAACATACTAGATGTTTCAGGAGATCAGAAACCGCTTTCATCCTGAGCCACGACAGAATACTTTTCTGTTGTCCAAACGTCTCCCTGGGGGAAAGCTGTGACACGTAAACAATTTTTGCTCACTAGCAACAGGGGCTTACCTGGCAATTCCTGCTCTCTGTGTCCTTCTACTGGCTCCCCTGACCCAACTGCTGCTGCTAATGTAAGCCCGAAGGAGCTCACACCCCTCTCAGGCACTATCCAACACCTTTCTTTCAGACCAAAATGAAATTGCAGAGCAAGCAACACACTGTTCCATGCTAATCACATGTTATAAATAGCCACAAAATAAGATGGTTAGGGAAAATGGCCGTGTTTTTTCTTATCTCTCTCTTATTCATTCTCCGAACACACTTTTTCTCCAGGTAATTACATGTGGTTTAAGCTCAGAAAACTTTTGATCGTAGCTTTGGAAAGTATAGGGTATAAACTATATGACTTCAGACTCGATGATCTTAAGGGTCTTTTCCAGCCTAAATGATTCTATAATTCTATGATTTTAGACATTATATATGAAAATGACTTTTTTCTTCTGTTTTTTGTATTCCGCTGTGGTAAGCAGCAGTGAGGTGGAATGCTGAAATCCCAGCTCAGATGGGCCAGCTCTCTGTGTAAAGGCATCAGAGGAAGCTTGTTGAACTCAGACCCTCTCTTACATGAGGTCAGTGTGTTGTCTCAGGCCTCTGATCAGCTTTGATGTGAGCTGCAATATTTCTGTGATCTCAGCCTAGGGATAAGCTGGTGGCCCTGGGCTCAGCAGTGGTTAAACATGAATATAAACAAAGTGGAGATTTGTTTTGTGCCAGACGAGGTCGCTTTCAAGTGGACCCACAAACTCATAGAAAATTGATATCTTTGGTTTATTGCAAATATGTAATGGTACCAAAAGAAACAGTATTCCAGGCAAAATAATATTTAATGCTTACCAGCTCACATACCTTGACTCTGTTATTTCAGTCTGTGGAACAGATCAGACAGTAACTCTGTAAATACTGATGGAAGTCTTTGAATGTATTGTCAGCTTCATTTCTTACAGATTAAAGGGTTTCTGCACCACCTATTTCAGCCCTTCATTTTCATTTTTTTCCCTTGAGTAAGTCACTGAAGTCAACTTTATGGGGCATTAGATCATGTATCAAATGCTTGTGTATAACTGGATAGACACATTTCTTTTTTTTTTTTTT
>VZSC01010948.1:181643-192911 GCA_013398225.1 Steatornis caripensis | reverse complement strand
TAAAGCTGAGGGATCACGAAGGTCACTCTTTCTTCTTCTGTGGCCGGCATCTGAGGAGGACTCTCCGATTCTTCTGCCTTCGATCCCAATCCATGCATTCCTGAATCCACTTCCGACCTGCTGCTGAGTACAGTCCGGGACTTCCCTGGGGCATGCCCCGCAGCGTCCGGGTGTTGTATTCATCATCGGTAGGGGTGGGGAGCTTAATATTGGTTTTATATATATATTTGTATATATATATTTCATTATTATTTTTCCTATTATTATTATAAATTATTATTGTAGTTAGATTAAATCTGTTTTAACTTTTCCAACTATAAATCTCTCTCTTTTCTCTTTCCCCTCCTTTTTGGGGAGGGAGTGCGTTAACAAAAAGCGTCTGTCGTCCATTTAATAGCCAGCCCAGCTTTAAACCGTGACAGATATTTTTTGTACCTTTTTAGAACTGGTGTTAACTTTCAGGTTAGACCCTGATCTGGAGATTTTGATGTTTTTCAACTCACTGCTTTTCCCACAACTTTCTTTTAAATATGAAAAATAGAGATGGAATCCATTTCTGATTTCACTTGACTGTGTCAGAAGTCATGAATAGTATAACTCTACCTGGTGAAAATGAGCGTATATGAGATCAGACCTAAGGCATAACTGTTTTTATTGGACAGGTAGATGGCATGGGAAGAATGCATGCAAACAAAATCCAGTATGTTGCTGTCACTCCAACTTTACACTCTTCTACCTTAGTGAACTTAGAAAATTATCAACAAAGCCTTTTCTTGTCAAATCCCATGAATATCTCTCAATCTATGGAACTGTGTAAATGCCACAGAAATCTCCTTCTTGACATCTGATTGATGCCAGATAACAGATCTAAGCCCCTTCTTTACCAAGGTTTTTGTGAGAATCGGATGGACTGATCTCAATCATATTCACGCAGGCAGTGAAAGTCAATGTTAAAATTACATTAAGTCCCCAAGGAGAAAGGGAAGTTGCTGAATGCTTATGAATTAGTTTTGGGGTCTGGACTTGGCAGGTGTGAAGAGTTTGCTAGTTAACAGATTTAGGAATTCGTTCTGAGATTGTTTCTGAATCTCGTGCTGTATTCACATGCTGTGACAATAAATCGTTACACAAGTATAGAACACCTCACGTATGCACATAATATTTTCTTTCTCCTAACATTTCCAGCTACGGGGAACGCGTGTGTCGTTATGTTCTGTGCTGTACTGAGGGGAGAAGAGGAGCTCAGTGAATTTGCAGGAGTCTGTGGCAGAAGAGGAGGCTGAGCCCAGTTCCTGCACCCCAATTTAGTGATGTAGTCACTCGAGTGTAGATATTTTCCATGCCTTGTGCCTACAGTGTGAGTTAGTATGAAAATTTGAATGTTGTAGTTATCCAAGGTAAGATCATTGAGAAACAGATATTTTTTTGCTTGCATCTTTTTTGATGGAGGTAGCTTCACAACCCTCAGACTGCCATATAGATGTCAACAGACAGCATGACCTGCATCAATTTAGAGACCAACACATCCGCTTACTCCACAACCGCCTAAGAGATGCCACTGTGCAGATCTGACAGTAAAAAATGAAGCAGCCTCTTTCCTCAGCAGTGAAATGTCAGCGGTTGTGGTAATTTCCAGACACTTTAGCCCCTTGCTGTTAATTTTGGTTTGGAACAAAAGGATGAAAGATCTTGTGTTTCCTAGAGGCCATAAGCTAGATTGCCAAAGAAGAAAGTTATCCACAGCAGACAATAATAATGATTTAGATATCGATACCAACTTTTATCTGTCTTGTGCTTTGCAATCTTTGATCTTAAAAAGTTTCTGAAACTTAAGATTTCGGAAGAGCAGTAGCAATTTAAATCGTGTTGTAGCATCACGACAGCTCTGGAGACAGCTCCTACTCCTATGAAAAACACATCAGGCTATTCATAATTCTTTCAAACTAGAGCTGAGTACATCTGACCGTGATATTAACCTCCAAAGGGTGAATGTTGACAGGTGTTTTCTCAGTTTCTGTTCCTCGTCTCCACTGCAGCGGTCTCTCCCCTAAAAAGCCGTATTAGAGAAGTCAGCCGTACACATGTCGTGAGCATATCGTAACACCACATTACATGTAACATTTCAGAGCATGAGCATATCTCAGTGTACCATACAAGGATGTCATGAGATAGCATGAGCGGCTTTATCATGCTGATTTCTCTTGTTTCTATGGATTTTTTCAGCAACGTGAAATAGTAGATCACTTATGTGAAACATATGTCCGAAATCTTTTGGATTTTTCTTAACCCCACATCTTTTTCTGGCTGCAGCATTTGTAGTTTTCTTGTGGGACATATTTCCATGGGGTGAAGCACCTGTTGGGTCCAGAAGGTGAACCAGGAACGAGCGTAACCCACTGATGGGGCGTAGCTTAGCACGCTTGCCTGCAAGGGCAAAGACATTTCTAACTACTGTATGTCTGCAAACCTGAAGACTTAGAGCTCCTATGTTATGTTTTTGTATTTATCTAAAGTAATGTCTACGTGATCTTTCGCAAGGAGATGTGAGCTTGCTCTGTCTTTGCTCTGGGCTGACTGGAACTCATAAAGCAAACTAGCATGGCACCAGGCCTAAACTAATATGCCGTGCTTCTCAGCTGAACTTTAATAACTTGGGCTTGGTGCCCTGCTAACCACAGCTGTGGGTTTCTTGTCAGCTTGGGAGTACAAGCAGAACAAGCTCAAGTCTCTCTACAGGTAGTGCTGCAGGGTTTTAATGCTTATGAATAGTGCCAGCATTAGAAATTTCAATGTTTCTCCTTTTGGTCCTCAAAACAAGCTACAAGGTGACTTGCATGTCCTTCCATTTATAGCCCCTCCATCAGCAAGTCCAGGGTATTTTTTGGTCTTTGTAATCTTTGTGTTGCTGTCAGAAAGTCATCCTTTGTGCCATTAAGCAGTCTTTTCCTTTGCACTCTTTTTGTATTTGAAGAGACAATGATTTTTCTAGCACCTTTTTAAAAAAGAAAAAAAAAAGAAAGCACACAACCAAACAAGACAACTGTGGAAGATTAACAAAGAGTAGCTGAGGAAAGAATTGGAAATTCACGTGGAAGAAACAGATGTTTCTTGAAAACGTCTTCAAATTACTTAATCTAGATCTCTGATCTGGAAATTGATTTGCTTCTAAGAACAGCTTGTCGGGAATTTTCCTTGTGAAAACATGTTGCTGGAAAATGCCTATTTGTTAAAATCAAATCCAACATTTAGGAAGAGATAAAATGCCTTTGGGATAATGATCTTTCTCTGGGTTCTAGTTCAATCCAATCTGATTGAGGTTGAGTTGAAAACTTCAGCAAATGTTAGCGCTGGCCTGCTGTGAGGAGGCTATCACACCTTCTGGAGCAGGCCACCTTTGTTGATCATCTTTGTGCTGCTCGGTTTTGTAATTACAGGGTCTGGAGTTCATAGACTCATGGCACTTAGGAGTAAGGGGGTATGCTGCCTGCTGATCTGTTAGCTTAAGCGGGTTCTCTTCTTCCCTTTTTACTTTCCACCTCCTCTTTTCGTACCCAAACACCTGCTACTGTTGTAATAGGTGCTTACCTATTACTGATAAATTTGAGTTTGACAAACTGATTTTTTTTCACAGCAAAATACAAGATGAGTGCTTATCAGTTCTTTCTTCCCATTCAGAATCGCTGAAGTGTTTTGACTAAGCTTCCTAACTTTGTACAAGGTAGATGTATTGAAAGAATAACGAGTTATAGTATTTTCTTCAGACTTCAGCTAAAACTAGATAGAAGAGTATCTGAAAATAGAAATCACTTAACCAAAATGTTTTCACACCAAAAGCTCTGTTTTCTTTTGATTCACCATTTTTTTGCAGGGATTTGATTAATTTGCTATCAAGGTACGCAAATTTGTCACTTTACTTAAACTGCTATCAGTTTACAGAACCTCTGCAATTGCGAAAAGCAATCTCCAAAGGCATTGACCTTATCACTAAGGTGATATTCAAAGAATTTTTTCTAGCTCACAAAAAAAAGCAGATAAAAGTTCCTGTTTTCCACCTTCACACTTCTCTGTAAAGTCATGGAATCCCATGGTATGCTTGGGGCAGAATCCAATCCTGAACTGGGAGTTATGGTATGAGTTTTACAGCAGTTGGACACCATTGTGCACCATATCAGTGAGAGAGGGGAACTGAGGATTTCAGATGCTGTCTGATGCCTCTGTGTCGGTGCCCTGCGTGCTGTTTTGGAGGTAGAGTGGTAGCTATTTCCTAGAATGAGACAAGGTTGCCTTTGAGCAAATAGGTGCTGTTTACTGCTGGGAGTGCCATTTTATTTGGCTTGCATATTGTTCATTTTTGTGCTGGTAGCCAGGGTTTCATGCCACTGGAATAGGACAGCATCTGGAAGATCAAGTTTTCTGCTCATAGATGTGGTGTAAGGATTTTGCAATGAAGGTCTCTGGAATTCCTAACACCTGTTTTTTATAATCCTATAAGGGAAACGAAGAATGTGTTTTATTGCTCATCCTTCAGGGGAAAAGAGATGGGAGCCCACATACCAGTGGTGAAAAAGCTTATCGCAAGAGATGACAAAATGGTTACTTTATCTACGAAGCAATGAAAATGTGTTTTGTAACAATGCACGGTTATACTTTCCAGGCAAATCGACATTTACAAAACAACATGTTTCCACTTTTCTGCTTCTTCTGGACAGGCACCTTGTATTTTGAATGTGCTTCATCAAAGCTGATGGAAGAGCAATGTTGAAATTGTTTTTTATCAAGAGGCAGTTTTCTAAGTTCTCTATTTTCTACATGATTTTTACATTAGTCGGCCATGGGAAATAGTTTGATGGGGGTGGATGGAGGCTGGGGGAAAAGAGGCTTTTCCTACTTTTTCTTTTTGTGAGTTTGTTGTTGCAGTGGGCCACATAAGCAGGCCACCCATTTGTCTCCTTTGAAGGAGTTTACTGAGCTTCTGCCATTTGCTAAATTCACATAACCCTCTGCTCCACCACAGTTGCCTCCGTAGCAAAGGAAGATGATATCACAAACAATTATTTCAAATGGAGGAAGGAAGTAAAGGAGCAGATAGAGCTGGCTTTTTTTCTTCATCATTCATTATTTCCTTCTGATTCAGTAAAACATTAAGGGGAACGTGATGGGTATTAGAGGACAGAAGCAGCAACGTGCACCAGAGATGAACTGATAACCAGGTTCTTCATAGTATGCTCAGAGGTGATTCCTCCTTCTACACCACTTTTTCCCACCCTTTCCCAGTTTGACATTCTTCTTGGGCAAGACAGAGGACTGAGTTTAAAACCAGAATGAAATTCTAAGATTGATTTAAAAATCGATGAGCCTTAAGGGAAACATTCGTTGAAGCGTGATGCCAGCAGTGTTCTCGCTACTTGCAGTGTTGAGACAGTCGCATGGCTGGGGTTGTGACCCTTAGCTTTGTCTTGTAAGCCTTACAATCCCGTCATGTGTCAAAGCTCTTATAATGCAAGTTAATTAAAAGTGACTGGGTGAGAAAAGTCCCATCTTTGTGGAAAAACTGCAGCACTCAATGTTTGGTTTTCTTTGTTCCCCACTGGAACAAAAAGACACTTAAAACTGCTCCTGGGGGAAAACTCTGAATTAGCCTAATCTGGGTCTTGAATCTTGAAACCCTCATTGAATTTAAGTCATGTCTTGAATCTGTGATTTCTTCTCTCTGAAGAGAGTCTTGAAAACTCTGATGGTTTGGGTAGCAGAGGGTGGTCTTGCTCCATCTTGAAGAATAATTTCTGGGTTTTGCCTCTGAATATGCTCCTTTATACAGGAGGGATTTTTTTTCTTCTTTATTAAGAGATATTTGGCCTCTCTCAAGTCATTACTTGGGACGGTTTAAATTAATAAAGAACAAAATGCATGTCAGACTTGCTCAATAGTTTCTTTGTTCTGAAAATAACTGTAAAATGTCTAATAATTGACCAAACTTATATGAAGCACTGTGTTACAAGGTCAGGGTAATGGATGTAGCATGTACATGAACTCGAGAGATGTTTTTTCCGTCTACCTTCCCCTTTGATCACAGGTGTGTTCTGTCATTCCACTTCAGTAACCGAACAGATTAACTCCTGAAATGAAAAATGGCTTGAAATTTGATATAGAAGACCTAATGTCCAGGCCAAAATGAAGGGAGGAGGGAGAGAAGTAGTTATAAATTACACTGTATTCGTATTGTGACACTGGCGGCATAATTTTCTACAAAGGAGGTAATCTTTCCTGATTATTCAGCTAGCCAATGAGGTGTACAATTTTTGCCAGAAGTAGAAAAAGTCACTCTAAAAAATGTGTAAAGTTATAGTTTGCCTAATTAAACACCAGCAAAAGAAAAATATCTGCTCTCTTGATATCTACAGTATGGTGACAGCTGGGTCACCTCTGTAGGCAAAGAATCTAGATTCATGAATATTGAGTGTGGTGAATGGGTTGCCTAAATGACCTTGAGAAGATGTATTGTCCTGAAATACATGTTGAAAAGTTGTAGCTGATGGCAGGTTTGTGTTTTACCACACGCATAGAAATAAATATTACAGTATAATCAAACGCACACGAGCAGTGGGTATGGAGGACACTGACCGAACAATTAATAACATGAGTTCTGATATTCTCCACTTTTTTTTTTTTCACTGGAGTCAAGATGCCTATGGTTAGCCTGCATCTTTTGGGTTTCAAAAATCCTCTGGAACTCATGTTTACTGCTGTGGCTCTTTTAATTGTGACTGTATGCAATAACTCTTATTAAAATAAGTTGCTGGAAATCTAAAGGATACTTCCTGAAGCCCAAGGGTTGCTTGGAGAGCTAAAATGTACTGGTTGAGATGATTGTTGCCAAATTAAGTTTGAAAACATTTCTAGATGTCACGGGTAATGCTTTTCAAAGTGCCTTTTGTTAGGTAGAGTGACTTTGAAATAATGGATAAATGAAAGAAGTTCCAATGTATGAAAAGTTGACAAAACACTTTCCTATTTGGCTGTATTTTGTAGGTCGGCACTGGGGCCTAAATTATAGTGCTCACTGTAAATCTCAAGGCAAACACTAGGATCAGTGTGATTTACTTAGCTGCAAACTGTCAAACTCCCACCTTTATACATAGAGTACAGGCTTGGATATTCAGAGAAACCAGCTAGCTGCAATTCACTGTTTGCAGAAAGCAATGGTAAATCAGCTTTTCAGTAAGACTAGTATATAAATCAACAAACAGTATATTCCTTTGAGACTCTCAAACCTGCACAGGAAAACCACTCTAAAACCAGATTAACGAGGATCCTGATTTATGGTTGATTCAAACAGCCAAAGTCTATTTTCAGAGATCTGAAACACTAGATTTATGCAACTTGTCTAGGTGACAATCTTACGGCTTTCCACTGGTGCTGTTTATTAATTTTTTGTAGGTGTATAGGAGCTCAAAGTAAACACTGCTATGTGTCTGCCTACATATGTTCTACACTTGTAGGGGGTTACTGCTATTCAGCTGAAACGTGCAGTACTGTACCTGCTGCTGTAGGGCCTCTGCATGGGTGCTCTTTTCCCTCTCTTCATCCTTTCACTGTGGTTCGTATCTCTATTGTCTGCTGTACACCATGCTTGAACAGTGAACCTGGAACCCTTACAAAGAAGCAGGTAACCCTGGTCTTTAAATGGACTAGGGAAACAGTACCATTGCAGTCAGCAAACTTGATTTCCCCTCGTTGATGTGGCTCGCAGTACAAGGTGTATTGTTATTGCTACACGACCTGCCTGTCTGGCTGTCATGACTGACTATTTCATCGTCTTGTGCTTCCTGCTAATTAGTTAGTGGAGAGCTCCACTGGGTATGAAAACAATGCAAACAGCGTGAAGGGAAGTTCAAAAAAAACCACTTTGTGAACATAGCTCACTAATTAAAATACACTGCATGTAATTCACTGCCTATAGTCAAAGATATGGAGGTGGTTGTAGAGTTTCAGCTGCGGTAAAAGGACTTCTACAACAATAATACAGATCTGAATGAGAGTTTAAAGAGGAGAAAAAAAGAAGAAAGTTATCCTGCCCTTAGCTGGACAGCAGTAGTGAGCTCCCTCACTTTCTATCACAGAAAAGATAACTTTGTTTTTATAACACCACATGCTAGATATTCCTAATTCTTATGTTAAATATCTCTATTCATAATTTCTTGAGCACTTAGCTTCTCTCTATAAAGCTACCAAATTTGACCCTCAGAGGAGGAACATGATCACGGGCTCTGTGAATGGCTACCACCCAGGAGGCTAGTGGGCACCTGTCTTTGCCCTCGGGTGGAATTTGTGTGCAGTGGAAGTGCACTGCAGCACCCTGGTCCTAGGGATCTACTCTGCAGATGATTTATATAGCAGTGGCCTTACTGGTAATGTTTTTCAAGACAGGAATATTGACAAATGATACTTACCATGTCTTGCAGAACAGGAACAGGCTATACACAACAAAAAGCATCTCAGTTTAAAAAAAAAAATATCTAAAAGTCAAAGGCAAATATTTGTTTATGGTACACGAAGTTATCAATAACTAATACAAACACTGAAGCAAAAGGACAGTATAATGGTTTGTCCTTGATACCAATAATTGAGCTGTTCGAATTGTGCATAAAATGAACCAAAAACTTAAGGAATTATTAGAAGCAGTCTATCTCCAAAACTGAAGATACCTTTGCCAAGATTGCAAAGTTAAGATTAGCCACAAATTCCCATGCAAGTAGATGGTAGTATATTACATATGAGAAAGTTAATAACTTTTAAATTAAAAGACCTTTTTCATTCCACAGCAGCCAAATCAAAAGACTGCAAAACTTTTGAGAGTGAAGAAAGATGACTCATGTTTTTTTCTACATGGTTGTAGCCAAACTTGGAGGTAGTTTGTATTTCAATTTATTCCAGTATTTTTTTGCTACTGTTTAGTAAAAATGCTTGTTTATATTTGACCCAAAGCTGGTGTGCTGCTCTGCTTTATTAGCTAGAAATTCTGTTTTGGGACTTGGCCACCTTAATATCTCCTTAAGTAGACCTGGACCAGATTGAGCTCTCCTGTCTAGATCCATGGTCTCCTTCTCTCAGGGGGTGCTTTTTGAGGTAGCCTCCCTACTTGGCATGTGTATTCCTTTCCTGATCTTCAGAAACCTAAATTTATCTCATCTTGTTATCTTCAACATAAATGTTTTCTAACTTAGAGCCGCATAAATCTAGGCAAAGTGTTCATGAGGCAGTTCTAGTGTAAGGTCCTTTGCTGTCACGTCTCAGTTTTGAGGGGACGATATCTGTCCTGCTGATGTGATGCTGGATACTTTGTCATTGCCTTCCTTACAAAAAATCTCTCTGAGTTCAGTTGGACTGTGCATTAAACTGAGGGCTATGTGGCTGGACTAAAGACTCTGAAGGCTCTGACTCTTCCCCTGCTTTTCCTACTATCTTTTTATTTTCTTGCCCTGTTAGAAAGTGTTCCTCATGCCTGGCTGAATGTAGGTGGGAAGGAAGGGATGAGAAAAACCTGGAGCTAGGCAGAGGTAAAAAAATCAGATATCTTTTCTTAGAAGTGGCAGAGTGTTCAGAGAGTATAAGTAGCTTGTGAAAATAAGGAGCATGTTTTGAAGATTTCTCCCCCCAAATTCTGCCTGGTCGTCACCTGCACAATTTATTAGTAGCACCCTTCCTCATCTTGACATTAATCTTTACAATTGCTTTCCTGTCTAGCTTTTCTTCCTCATATATTGGCTATGACTCTCACCACCTTGGCAATCCCTTCTTTTTCTTAATTTGTATCTCACAGAGGGGGGGGCTATCTTTGTTGTGAAGCCAAAATGTAAATGTCTTGCTAGCACTTTGATTTCTTGGTTCGAGTGCTAGACTGGGGTAGGAGAGGATGCAGTGTATAGGCCACAGTCATTTTGAACCATCTAGCGATGGTTTATAACACAGATCAATGATATAAGCCAGGCGTATGTAGGGAAATGTTAATACAGAGGGTGTTAATTAAGCTCTTGATTTTTGTTCTTGATGATATACGTAGTATCTACATAGCATCTAAAATTGCACTTTTCTGTGGCCTTGTTCTAACGTGTAAAATCCTACACCTTGCACACAAAATTCTTATATTATGCACATTGGAGGATGAACTGGCTGCAATACTATTGCTGTATCATTGTCATACATGAACGGACACCAGCACTGCATGCATGTGTCAGAGTCACTCTTTGCTCAGACATGTTGTGGAGTTGGCGGTTGTCTAAAAGCATTAGGGAGCTCACTGAATAACTTGAGATAGCCTTTGAAAATCCAGGCCAGCCTTGGATATTGGCAAATGTGCCTAGATTATTTATGGTGCTCAGTTTTTAACTTCATCTTATAGAAAAAGGAAGGAGGCAGTCTGAAAAAACGTGACACTCCCTTACTACTTGGAAATTAATTTATGGCTCTCTAAAATCTTTCATAGTCCCCACTATTGAATGCCAAAATCTTCAAAGGACAGCCTAGTAAGATCATATTCTTTTTAAGCAGCTTTAATTATACGACATCCAGTTAAACACCTAGCAGGATTTCCAAGAAGCTTAGGTACCAAATTCCCAGTGGGGTGTACTGGGGGAGGAGGGATCCGAATTCGTTTTAGAAGAATTTATTCTTTGATTATTTGGTTCTGCGGTATCAGTAAGTGGAGAGCTTGGTAGCTGTATGTGCTGGACTTGGTGCAAACACGAGAGGAAGTAGTCTTCCTTCGCCATTGCAGTAGTAAGGAGAGGCAGGGGATGGGTGAAGGAAGGAACAAAAAGGGAAGCAGGTTGCCCAGGTAGTGGCTGATCCTCTAGTAGAGCCTGGTTCACTTCTCCACCTCCATGACATTGGCCACTGGTGTGTCTAGAGGCTCTGCAGACCCTCTGTAACCTCAGCCCAGCTCATGGGGACTGTGAAGAAACAATGCTTTTTTGGAAATTTTTGCCATAGAATCATAGAATCATAGAAGGGTAGGGGTTGGAAGGGACCTCTAGAGATCATCTAGTCCAGCCCCCCTGTTAAAGCAGGTTAGCCTAGAGCAGGTTGCACAGGAATGCATCCAGGCGGGTTTTGAATATCTCCAGAGAAGGAGACTCCACAACCTCTCTGGGCAGCCTGTTCCAGTGCTCTGTCACCCTCACAGTAAAGAAGTTCCTCCTCATGTTCAGGTGGAACTGCCTGTGTTCCAGTTTGTGCCCATTGCCCCTTGTCCTGTCGCTGGGCACCACT
>VZSC01010948.1:155913-180753 GCA_013398225.1 Steatornis caripensis | reverse complement strand
GATAGTCTTCTCCTCCTCCATGTGCTTAGAAATGACATCCAGAATGAGCCATTCCATCACCTTTCCAGGGATGGAGGTGAGACTGACTGGCCTGTAGTTTCCCGGGTCCTCCTTCTTGCCCTTTTTGAAAAAATTGGGCTGTAAATTGCTTTTTCCTCTTCAGTGCTTAGCGGTTCAGTCAGCCAATAAAAAAGCCAGGCCGCCCTCTTTCCTTGGTCTGTGCCAGGTGGACAGAAACCATGGTGATCTGCAGCCACTGTGCTTGCTTTCCTGCCTTCCGTGACCATCACCCAGCAGAGGAGCTGCTTGTCGTAGGAGCTGGGGCTCACAGCAAGCCTCAACTGCCCTCTCCGAGCACTGACAAGCTGTGTTTGGTGCATCGTCTCGGGCACGGCATGCCCGTGCCACACAAATGACTACAGCTGTTGCCTCTCGGCTTCCAATTTCAAAGCCTCCAGCTCTCCTGGAAAGGGCAGTCACTCTCTTGCTTTGGAAGGCTAACAAACTCTACCATTCCCCAGGAGCTCTGGAGGTCAGGCTTTCATCCGGATGCCTTGACAGATCAGGCTGCCTCCCCCACCTTTCTCTTCTGTCCTTTTCCTGCGGATCGTAAAGGCCATAAAATGCTTTGATAATTAAGCAGGGAAAATTTCCACAACCCATAAAACATAAAAGGTAATACTAAGCCCAATTTAGCTTTCAAATGCCTTTCAAATAACCTATATTTAACATATGGTGAAGGTGCTTGGTCAGTGCTCTTGAACAAACAGGTCACTGAGCCTGGTTTTTAGCGTTGTGTGTCCAGACCGGCTGTAGCCGTTCCGAGAGCATTCCTTGGTTCAGGTTTCCATCGTAAACTGCAATGTGGGAACTAGAGGAGGTAAAATAAAGAGCTGACCTGAAACTTGGCCCAAACTATGAACTGGACATAAATTGTTCTTTTGAAATTTGAAATAATTTTTGCTTGTTTATATGATCTTTTTCAGCCAAGACTGCAAGAAACTTGGTAAAGCCTGGCACTTGCAGCAGACTTGGAGAGAAATTTGCAAGGCTGGAAAGATTTGGAGAATAGCCTGAACAGTGTTTGGAGATTACAGGCGGCTTTTGGTAGAAACTACATCAGAAATTACAAGAAAGCATTCGAAGAAGTCAGCGGTATCTGCTGGGCTTTTCTGTAAAACTTTGAATGCAGGACAAATGCATAGAAACTGAGCATGGACTCCTTCAAATTTAAACCACCACATTTCACGTAGTCTCTGTCATGTGTGGAAGTGTCCGTCTTGAGATACACTTTTATGGCTAGCCTGTAACTGAATTGCAAGTTGCTCTTTATTTTTTTGGCTCATCACATTTTATGAATAAGGTAACATGTTTGGCCCATTCGGCTTTACATTGGCGCATGCTTGGCATGTGGTCACGTACCTGCACAACAAGGAGCCACCATGAGCATATGTGGCCCCTGGGTCGATGTGCAAATGAGCCCATCAGAAACCAATGAAGCCTTTGAGAGGCAGAAGTAGACCCAGGCATTTGACCATCTCGTTCCGTATGCTGAGCAAAAGAAATAATCAGCATGGCTGAAAACTCCTTTTTGCATCTCCAGACACAGTTTTTGTGGTCAAGAGGAAATTTACTTGGTGATGGGAATATCACTGCCGAGTTGGGATGTTGTGGTCAGAGGGGATCAGCTGGTGATTTAAATCTTTATTTTTTTTAAGAGGCAGGCACCATATTTCTACGAACTAGCAATCATGAACCTTGGGTTAGAGAGCATGGGGCTGTGGTAAGAAGACGAAAGCAATGGAGAAACAGAGGTCTGGTGTGGGGGAGCCGGATTAGGGGGATTAAGGAGAAAGGGGATATAGGGCCATGAATTCTGGATATTGAGATGAGGAATAGACCTTGATGTCGACAAACTGCACGTCTTCAGCAGTTGATGTCCAATATAGTTGCAGGTCCCTGCATTTTTGTTTTTCTGACCAAGTAAAATCAGGAAATACTGGAAATCTTGCAACTATCGAAATCAAATTAGAATTTTTCTTCCACGATAATCTTAGTGAGATATCTCTCCCAGTAGTCCTTGTGGTAACTTGTTCCTGGTGCTGTCTAGTTAGATGTTTGCAAGGCCAAATTAATGTGCAAGTGTTAATCTCTTAAGGTTTATGTTGTTTCAGATCTGGTATTGTTGGAGTCTTTTTACAGCACTTCCAATGCTAACTTGCTTCAGTTCACTAACTTGCTAACTTCCTTGTTGCAGAGCTGGCAGCAGGCATTCTCAGTTGACCAATGTTGTTTGCAAGGTAGATTTTCATTCCCTCTGCTTTAGGCTGACTAATCTGACTACAAGAATCACCTGAGCTTTTAACAGCCTGGCCTCATAATTCAAAGGCAAAACACAATTGCCTCTGCCTTTAAAGTTTGCTTTTTTATTTTAGGAAAGGTTATAGCATTGTTAGAATTGGCCCTTGCAACCTTACTGAGTTAGTGTTGTGTAAATGCCAGAAAGTGCACTTAATGGAAAGCCTAATTAAATCAGCTTTTAGTTATATGATAATGACTGGCTGAGATTAATATGTGAATCAGACATTCATTTCCTGAAGCACTTCTAAAATTCCTATTCTGAGTAACCAATTCATGCTATTTCCCCAAAATCAACCAAAAGATTCTGACAAATGCTAAATAGTTACAATGATAGCTGCACCCATTTATTTCTTTTTTTAAGAGGCAGGTACCATGTTTCTATGAAACGGCAACTGCCAACCAAATCTCTAGCTGTACTTCAGTAAACCATCAGACATTTTTAGCAGTGAATTACAAGTGAGACGAAGCTCTGGAAAGGCTTCACACTAGGGAAAGTTTGTGTGTGCGTGAAACTGATGACTTATTTTTTATTTTTTAAATGAAACATTAACAGAAGCAAAAATAGTGCTTCAGGAGCATGTTGAATGACTGTAACCCAAGGGAAACTTAACGTCCCAAACAATCAGCAAAGCCAGCCAACCAAGTTGGGTGATGCTTCTTACATGCATGCTCACGTACAGCCATTTAGCCAGGGAGACTTTTGTTTTAAAGGCTATTAAGTGACTTTGAGGGAAAAATGTGTTGCAGATGGTTTTTTTAATTAAAAAAAAGACGAGATTTTTGCTGCAGTATGTTGAGAGACTTGAGGTTAAGACCTTTTACATCCTCTAATATAAGTTACTGCTTCATCTTAAAGTGAACTTCATATGCTTCCAATGATCCTAGGTCATTTCCTCTAGACAGAAATCAGCATGGTGTCTAATGTTCTAAGTGTGGGTAATTAACTGTAGGGCCGGGCATAACACAGTGAAAATCCAGTCCTAGTTAATTTTAAGGAGCAAGATGGTAAAGAATTTAATTGAACATTATATGTTTCAAAAGGTTTGGAAATGAGTGTTGGATAAAAAGGAAATTGCAGTAAAATTGCATAAATTTTTTTTAAAGTTTTGTTAATAATGCCCTACAGGTATAGTAGCTTAGATATACCTGTGCACCTATATGGTTTGCTTTGAGGTTTCACCCTCATATAGGAAATATCTTGAGTTATATTGTCAGTGTCTGATATATGTCCCTTTCTCCTTGCACTGAAGGCACTGTCAAGATTTCCCTGGATTCGTATGATATTAAAATAAAACTATCTTCTCTTACGAGGCTGGAAAATGCTGAGGTATTGTGGTGCTAAGTTCAACAGAAATCTTGGTCCCAGACTCAGCTCTGTTGAGCTATCATCTATGTAAGTACCTTGATGGGTATTTACAGAAGACATAGCTTCAGCCCAGGGAGGGCAATCTGTTGTTTCTCCTGCCCTTGGTGGAAAATAAGGTTGCCCAAGATGTTGATTAAAAATGTCTAAAGTAAGCCCATGGTGTTAATCTCACCTTCTGGTGGCTTAATTTCACTTTCCCCCCAGCTCAGCCCCCACTCCTGATCTCTGTCTTCAAGCAGGTAGAGACCAGAGGTGGAGCTTACCAACAAATCAGTTATAACTTCGGCAAGACAGTATAATTGCCAATACATAAGTTTTTCTAATGTTATGAATTTTCATTGTGTCACAAACTTATTTATTATGTTCACTGGTTAGAAACATTATATATCTACTTCACTGATACGCGGACAAAAAAATATATGGCTCAGATGTCACTTTACACTCTTCCTCTGAGTGTTTCCATCTGCTGAAAGCATAAACAGAGGGTCATTCGACAGAATTCCAGTATCATTCAACTTTGATTAAAATCTTTGCTTACTTTCTTTTTTTAAACAGATTTTTTTATCTATGGAAAATCTTATGGAACGTAATAAATTATATATAACAGTACCATATTACAAGGTATGTTAAAATGTCACTGTCTCTCTAATTACCGTGCAATCAGGCATCTTTCCGTAATTCACTGATAGAACCATGAAAGTGAAGATTTCTTTAAACACAAAATTTAAATCAGAGGGGCGATTTAGAAAAAGACTACAGAAGGATGTTGTTAATTAAGTTTCCTTGTGATACTTACAAATGTATTCTTCAAAAGAGGGCTCATTAATGTCTGTCCTGTGACAAACTTTTCATTTCGTAAGCTCTTGAGTTAGAGATTTACCAGAGAGAAAATATTGAGCAGCTGATAATTGGAGCATAAGGAATTGGCTGCTGCCATGGCTCTGATCTTGGCTCGGGCTCTGCTCCACGGTTTGAGAGAGATTCCACGTTTATGGCATGCTCAAGACATGGTTAATGTTACAAGCTGTGCTCTGAGCAAGCAAACCAGTAAGAAATCCTTCTTTTGCCTGACAATAAAACATGTTTGATTTGTCAGGAAAACTCAAGTCAAGATGCACGTGATAATGGAGATGAATTGACAAAATGGTATGCCAATAAGGATAAACAGTTACAGGTTTGAAGTTGGGCTGCTATTGCTCCAAGACCACTCTAAAGCTGAGATTACTGCACTGCAGAAGCATATTATTGCAACAGTCTAGAAAAGAAAACATATCATTATCAGTTCAAATAAATCCTCTGGGTGGAGGAATAATTTTAGGCATTTTTCAAGTGATGTTATCTTCCAGGCTCTCTCATCTCTTCTGCAAAAAAGAACTGAAATATGGAGATATGTAGCCTGGGAGCTACGTGTCTCAGACTACAGATTTGAAAAGCTGACAGCTGTGCTGTCTATCCACTCAGAGCAGAGGGACTATTGAATGTGCTGAATTTGCAGGTTCCTCTTTGGTCTCTGTTTGAGCAAAGCTCCTTTTTAAGACAGCATGTTTTGGACAAGGAAGAGCAGCAAAAACTTTGGAGTTTGGTCCAGTGACGTGCAAGCGCTTTGGAAATGCTGTGTGTTTTATAGGGTCCTGAGAGATTGCAGGAAAGGGCAATAAAAAGTCACTAAAAGCTTAGATGGAATCCATAGAGAACAAAAACGATTCAAGCTTCGGAGACATTTAGAGAATAATTTCTAATTTGGAATTGGGTTTTGAAAACCTAAGGATATTTGGGAGCATTTTAGGTCACCAGAGTTCTTTTTTCCTNGTGTTTTATAGGGTCCTGAGAGATTGCAGGAAAGGGCAATAAAAAGTCACTAAAAGCTTAGATGGAATCCATAGAGAACAAAAACGATTCAAGCTTCGGAGACATTTAGAGAATAATTTCTAATTTGGAATTGGGTTTTGAAAACCGAAGGATATTTGGGAGCATTTTAGGTCACCAGAGGTTTTTTTTCCTTTTTTTGTTTTTGTTTTTGTTTTTCTTTTTCTTTTAGTTTGCAGCATCCCAGCTTTAGTGGTGGACAGCAAGAAATAATGCAGGAGATAACAGCAATATGGTAACATACTCATAGCAATCCCACAAACCACTAAACCAAATGAATTTCCTTTTATGAAGTGTTCCTTGAAAATCACCTCAGGAAGACAGATTTCTGCATGGGTCTTAGGGTTTTCTTTTGAGTGGATAGAAGTCGTTATAAATGCTACAAAAAGATTAGGCAGCCTGAAACGGCTGGAAAGCCTCTCACAAACAATTCTCATTACCCTATACTTACAGGAGAAAATGCTCGACTCACCAGCATCATTAAAATAACAGCAGATCTTTCATTTCTTTCATGTTTCTAGTTTTGTTGGCTGAACTGAAGTGGTGAGACTTCAGAGGGCAGGTGCACACCCAACCCGAGTCCTTATTTTGCTTCAGCCAAAATCTAGACCCTTATCAGTATCTCCCTGGTCACTCATCCGCCTATCCGATCCCCACTGGAAGCAAACTTGACCATATATGAGTGTGGGAACTAAACCTATTTTGATAAAGCTGTGTTGAGGAAACGGTTGGTGGTGCGTTGTCTCTTTTCATAGAATCATAGAATCATAGAATGGTAGGGGTTGGAAAGGACCTCTAGAGATCATCTAGTCCAACCCCCAAGGGTTTTCGCATCCTTCCAGGCACAGCAAAGCCCTTCCATATTGAGGCTTTACCCCGTTTTTCAGGTATCATCTTCTTCATTGATACTGATGCAGATTTTGGAATTCTGGGAGACTATGATTAGCACCCTTCACCGGCTGCGCTCACCTAGTTTGATAACCCTGCACTGTGGATGAATAGTGATGCTGAGGAAAATTTTTTCCCTGAAAAAAGTTACATGCAACAGTGTAGTCAACAGCAAATGATCAGTCAGTCTTATGTAGGTGGTTTACATGCCAAAAAGCTGAAATATCCTAACATACATNATTCCAGTATCATTCAACTTTGATTAAAATCTTTGCTTACTTTCTTTTTTTAAACAGATTTTTTTATCTATGGAAAATCTTATGGAACGTAATAAATTATATATAACAGTACCATATTACAAGGTATGTTAAAATGTCACTGTCTCTCTAATTACCGTGCAATCAGGCATCTTTCCGTAATTCACTGATAGAACCATGAAAGTGAAGATTTCTTTAAACACAAAATTTAAATCAGAGGGGCGATTTAGAAAAAGACTACAGAAGGATGTTGTTAATTAAGTTTCCTTGTGATACTTACAAATGTATTCTTCAAAAGAGGGCTCATTAATGTCTGTCCTGTGACAAACTTTTCATTTCGTAAGCTCTTGAGTTAGAGATTTACCAGAGAGAAAATATTGAGCAGCTGATAATTGGAGCATAAGGAATTGGCTGCTGCCATGGCTCTGATCTTGGCTCGGGCTCTGCTCCACGGTTTGAGAGAGATTCCACGTTTATGGCATGCTCAAGACATGGTTAATGTTACAAGCTGTGCTCTGAGCAAGCAAACCAGTAAGAAATCCTTCTTTTGCCTGACAATAAAACATGTTTGATTTGTCAGGAAAACTCAAGTCAAGATGCACGTGATAATGGAGATGAATTGACAAAATGGTATGCCAATAAGGATAAACAGTTACAGGTTTGAAGTTGGGCTGCTATTGCTCCAAGACCACTCTAAAGCTGAGATTACTGCACTGCAGAAGCATATTATTGCAACAGTCTAGAAAAGAAAACATATCATTATCAGTTCAAATAAATCCTCTGGGTGGAGGAATAATT
The DNA here is from genome assembly GCA_013398225.1 of Steatornis caripensis. Lineage (NCBI taxonomy): Eukaryota > Metazoa > Chordata > Aves > Caprimulgiformes > Steatornithidae > Steatornis > Steatornis caripensis. The sequence goes on along the minus strand of VZSC01010948.1, from coordinate 173,217 downwards.
TTAGGCATTTTTCAAGTGATGTTATCTTCCAGGCTCTCTCATCTCTTCTGCAAAAAAGAACTGAAATATGGAGATATGTAGCCTGGGAGCTACGTGTCTCAGACTACAGATTTGAAAAGCTGACAGCTGTGCTGTCTATCCACTCAGAGCAGAGGGACTATTGAATGTGCTGAATTTGCAGGTTCCTCTTTGGTCTCTGTTTGAGCAAAGCTCCTTTTTAAGACAGCATGTTTTGGACAAGGAAGAGCAGCAAAAACTTTGGAGTTTGGTCCAGTGACGTGCAAGCGCTTTGGAAATGCTGTGTGTTTTATAGGGTCCTGAGAGATTGCAGGAAAGGGCAATAAAAAGTCACTAAAAGCTTAGATGGAATCCATAGAGAACAAAAACGATTCAAGCTTCGGAGACATTTAGAGAATAATTTCTAATTTGGAATTGGGTTTTGAAAACCGAAGGATATTTGGGAGCATTTTAGGTCACCAGAGGTTTTTTTTCCTTTTTTTGTTTTTGTTTTTGTTTTTCTTTTTCTTTTAGTTTGCAGCATCCCAGCTTTAGTGGTGGACAGCAAGAAATAATGCAGGAGATAACAGCAATATGGTAACATACTCATAGCAATCCCACAAACCACTAAACCAAATGAATTTCCTTTTATGAAGTGTTCCTTGAAAATCACCTCAGGAAGACAGATTTCTGCATGGGTCTTAGGGTTTTCTTTTGAGTGGCTAGAAGTCGTTATAAATGCTACAAACAGATTAGGCAGCCTGAAACGGCTGGAAAGCCTCTCAAAAACAATTCTCATTACCCTATACTTACAGGAGAAAATGCTCGACTCACCAGCATCATTAAAATAACAGCAGATCTTTCATTTCTTTCATGTTTCTAGTTTTGTTGGCTGAACTGAAGTGGTGAGACTTCAGAGGGCAGGTGCACACCCAACCCGAGTCCTTATTTTGCTTCAGCCAAAATCTAGACCCTTATCAGTATCTCCCTGGTCACTCATCCGCCTATCCGATCCCCACTGGAAGCAAACTTGACCATATATGAGTGTGGGAACTAAACCTATTTTGATAAAGCTGTGTTGAGGAAACGGTTGGTGGTGCGTTGTCTCTTTTCATAGAATCATAGAATCATAGAATGGTAGGGGTTGGAAAGGACCTCTAGAGATCATCTAGTCCAACCCCCAAGGGTTTTCGCATCCTTCCAGGCACAGCAAAGCCCTTCCATATTGAGGCTTTACCCCGTTTTTCAGGTATCATCTTCTTCATTGATACTGATGCAGATTTTGGAATTCTGGGAGACTATGATTAGCACCCTTCACCGGCTGCGCTCACCTAGTTTGATAACCCTGCACTGTGGATGAATAGTGATGCTGAGGAAAATTTTTTCCCTGAAAAAAGTTACATGCAACAGTGTAGTCAACAGCAAATGATCAGTCAGTCTTATGTAGGTGGTTTACATGCCAAAAAGCTGAAATATCCTAACATACATTTTGGATTTACTCTTTCTGGTTCTTTAGAAATGTGATTTATTGTGTTTGTTCAATTTTTTTTTTAAATTATTTTAATGCCTTTCACTAAGTTCATAGTGTCATGCAGCATCTACTGTAAAATAGGCATAACTACTTGTTTTTGTTAGCGGTAGCTATATTCCTCTCAATTCAACTGAAAGGCTTTTCATTTGTGTTTGATGGGAATTTGTAAAAGCGGATGGCTTGCTGTCTATGCCACACACTTTTTTTCTGTATAACTCTATCCTTTTCGTTTCAGTTCCAGTAATCTCAGCCATTCAGTTCCTTCCGTGAGCAAGGATCACAAAATTGGGTGCTCATTAGTAGAGATCCCACAAACAGAAAAACAGGATTTTAAACTTTCCGAATGTTTTGGGACAAACAGGATGTGAGTTTTGATTCAGACTCATAATACTGAGACAGGGAGCGTACATGTGGGATAACTGGGGTTCTCACCAGCTCAGTGCTGAAAGTATTCCAAGTGACTGTGGGCTTCATGTCTATCTGGTTTCATCCTCAAAGAATGAGTTTTGAATTCTGAGGTCTGAGCTGAAAACATAATGGAAAGCTTATGATAAGCTTTCAGAAATTCTTCTTCGTTAATTCTTCTCTACTGGGGAGTGAAGAAGAGGAAGAAGGAACTAAAGCCTGCAAAGATCATACAACACTTCAGAAGACAATTGAAATCCTGGCTTCAATAAAATCCTGTTGATTAATCACTCTGGCTTCAGGGAATCTCTTCCCAATATTTTCTTAGGAAACTGGAAACTTAATGCAGCCCTTAACTGATCCTGGTAACATACCCCTGAAGAAATCTGGATAATACTACACAATTATTTCAAATTTCATGTACCAAGCTGCAATAGTTAACTTCAAAAAGAGGTGAACAATGCTGAATTGCCAGCCTCACGCTGCAAAATCTCCTTGATTAATAAAACAAACCTGAAGGTAGCCTGGTGGAAGTTTTTGTAAGGCTCCTCTTAGTTTTCTTTTTATAGAAGTCAGTGAAACTAATGATAGAAACTTTCTGCAGTTAACCCTAAGGTCATATGATAATTCAGGTTGATCTTGACTCCAGCCTCCTGCTTGAAGTTAGGTCAGCTCTGAGATCAGTCCAGTAGGGTCTTGGAAACCTCCAAGGATGGAGATTGCATGTTATAGTGGGGTTTTTTTGAGATCACGGTATTTTTACCTGTTGAGCAGGCACATGTTATCTTTGACTGCTCCTAAGAGAACTGCTGAGCGTGATGCATAAACAACTGGAAATGGTCCAGATTCCCAGATCCCAAGGTGGAGGGAGCCTTTGGATCTTGAAGGCTCTGTAATTGCAGCCTTGGGGCCATCCACCAGACTGGGCCGTCCTCTTGAGCAATACAACTCCTTTAAATCGGTGGAGTGGTACAGAGTTCTAGGATTATTATTAATCCTGTTCTAGGATTATTATTATTCTTTATTTTCCTCTAGTCAGACCTGTATTGTGTGCTACGCACTTGAGAGAAAACTGCTCAGGAAACGAAGCCAAATGCTGTGATAAGCGTGGGGCGAGAATGGTATTGATGAGCAGAGACATGCCTGAGCCACCCGCTGCTGTTGCCACCCAGGAGCAATGCTGCAGGTCAGGGGGAGCATGTGAGGAGAGGGATCAGTCCCAAGGGCTGTGGCATCTCACCACAGCACTTCTAGTTTCCCTTCAGTGTGGACTGAACGTGCCTTTGTACTGTTCCTGTAAGTGTTTGGAACTCCTCACTGTTTCCCCAAATGCAAGAAACGTTAAAAGTGATTGGTCAGGGACGTATAATGAGTTGTCTGAAATCTTCCCTGTGACATGTTTGATTTCTTCTTTAATCAAAGCTGGATTCATATGTTGGTAATTGCTGTGAAGCCCAGATCATATGACCACATCACCCCCAGATTTCGCTTAAAAATAGAAGTGTCTTTTTTGAAAAACTTGATAACATATTCCCAGGGTGACTTAATCTGTCCTCGCTTTATTCAGGACTAAAGGTTTAATGTTTTCAGATTCAAATGCCAACATGAATGCCTTGTCTCTTTCAATAAACCACATTTTGCTTTCACTTTTTTCTTTAAAATAGCCTAACTGAAGTTAGTTCTAACTGTTGAGTCTACTTCTGTTTATGCAGCTTGGGCTATATGTGATCTATGGAGCTGAGCAAATGCAAAGGTGACAGCTGACTTTTAGGCTAATATTTAAACAGGGCAATGAATAATCTGACAAGTAAGATAAACTTCTCAGACATTCTGCTTTTGGTGTAATTTGAATTTTTGTGGTGTCTTATTGCCAGCCTGAACTGAATCATTTGAGATCTCCCTGATGTTTTTTCTGGCAGACATTAATCTAAAAATTTTTCATTGTTTTGATTTTTCTCCTGACATTTTGTATTGGATTTTACAGCGGAGGAATCTTGCTCCGTAACAAGGTAGCGTACCACTTAGTTTAAGTGACAGCATTGAGATACTGCTCTTGGGTTATATCTGTAGCATCCATAGTGGACATACTCCACTCCATACAGTTTTGAGAATGGCCCAGAACACAATAAGCTCCATTTCAATCTGCTGCTGCTTTACACTAAATGCTCTACAGGAAAGCTGAGGACAGCCCACCTGGTGTGTTCAGCCATGTGTGGAGCTGCCAAAGAGGCTATTAGCAACATACTGGCTCTCTAGATGTCCTCCAGCACATGGTCCCTTCGCAGTTCCAGAAAAAAAAAAATGATCAAGCATTTCATTTTGCTCCCGTGTTTGTTGCCTGGATGGAAAACACGCTTGTCTCCAGGTATAGTTCTTGCAGACCGCTCAAGAAAACCTGTGTCCAGATAGTTATTGAAAAAACTTCATCAATTCATTAACACACAAAAAAAATGCATCGACAACATTGTAGTTTCTGCCCAATAACAGACACAGCTGTGGCTTTCATTCAGCAGTTTCTGGCAGATGCTGGAGTATATCATAAATTGTTATTCAATAGAGAAGAATTTGGCATATGAATTAAGGTGAACAATTTTATAGCATTATCCAGAATTGATTTCCTAGTGCATGACATACTCCCTTAGGAATGTTTCCAAAAAGGCGGCTGCAGATTTTCCCTTAGTAAAATTTATCTGTAGTGGGGTCTGTTCATTTTCAGAGATCTTTATCTTCACAAGCAACTTCAAAACCCTATTAAAAATCCAGTTGTTTACATAGATAAGACTCTGGAACGGCCCGAATTGTACTATCAGATTAATTTGCATTTAGATTGTGCCTTTCCAATGGCTCTGAAAGACATTACAAATACAAATTAGGTTTCAGACTAGGACTGTAGAGACTTCTATGGCAACATTTCGAGGTTGGCAAAATTAGAGATGCCACGACCTGCGAGCCCTTACTTCCAAGCCAACGTGCCATGCAACTCAAGTAGAAGAAATTCTGCCCCTTCTAAATCAAAAGTCATCGTTGCTGATTAAAATGAATTGGTTTTTGCAGTATGTTGCTCTGGTGCTCATTTTGTTGAAAAGTTGACATAATTTTTGGTGCCAGCAAATATAAATCTACCGTAACTAACTGTGAGCCTTTCCTGTGTTCATAATTTAACTCGAAGAGATGATGTTTAAGTGATAATTTATGACTAGTATTTTCCACACTGGTATTCACTGTATCACCACACCAGTGTCAAGGAACTGCCTATAGTAATACTCCAATATTTTTTGGTAGTAATTTTTTTTTTTTTAAATATAGTGTGTGTAATGCAATACATTGCAATGAGAAACCACTACTACTGTGGTCTCTTTTGGGAAACTCCATTTGTAAAGCTGTAAAAAGGAGATGCAGAACAAGTTATCTGATAATCAATGGAGCCGCTGAGATTAAAAAATAAAGGGAAAAAAAAGCTATAGAAGCACTGAAGAAAATTGCTTTAATCATACGCCTGCCTTACCTGAAAGTAGAAGTATGCAGTATTTGGAGAGTCTTTATACAATTCATAAGAACATCTGTAATTTCATGTGCATATTGGGCCTAAGTCAGGCTTGGTGTTACCCCAGTGCCTGCTCAAGATAGCCTAAGCCATGTGAAATGCTGTCAGCCAAATGTGAGAATTGGAAAGATAGTGGATGAAAAATGTCTTTGGAAGAGCTTGGTTGCTGTTTGATTGTATCCTATTTTAATTTCTTCTGAGCCTTTCTAATCCCCCTGTTTCAGTAGCTCCTTCAGGGATGCTTTATGTGGTCCTGTTCCGTCCACGTGACTGTTTGGACAAGGACTTTTCCTTGTACCTGACCAGAATCAGCAAGCAGAGAGCTGAAAATGTGCCATGTCCCTGCACTGACCAGCTATGCAACTGGTCTGGGTCACATGCAGGGACTATGTTAGTGGAAAAAAAGCCCTGCCATGCAAATGTTAATGAAAACTAGCACTTCAGCATAAATACTGTTACACTGGGTCAGTGGAAAGATTTAGTGAGACTAGTGTCCTCTCCATGATGATGGCCAGTGTCAGGTGCCCAGGGAATGATATACTGGTAGGAGAGTTAACCAACAACACTTTCCTGTATTGTATTTTCATAGTTTCTGGCAATCTGTGACTGAAGTCCTTCTTGAGGTGAAGGTTCCCTTATCATTGTGTTTAAGCATCTTTTGCAGACTGCTCATCTGCATGTTGATCTGCTTGCTCTTGGGATCCTTTTGCTTTTAGTCCTCATAATATCACGTGACAAAGAGTTCCACAATTCTGTCATCTGCTGTATGAACAAGGACTTCAGCATCTTGCGTTAGATCTGTCGCTTGATGGCATCATGTGAAGTTTAACGTTTCTCTGTTCATGTTCTCCACGCCCTTCAGAAATTACAGATCCTTCATATCTGTTGCTTACTGTCTCTTTTCCAGGCTGAAGAGACCTGGCTTTCTTAATTTTTTCCCTCATGGAGAAGTTATTCTGTACTTCCTCCTATCCTATTGCTTTTTTCTGTACCTTTTCTGTTCTAATATATCTCACTTCAGTGACCAGCTCTGTCTGCATCAATCAAGCCACAATCTCACCACAGCCTTATACCACTATAAACACATTGATAGTGATGTTTTATATTTCTAGTTTCTCTATTCTTTTTCCATAAGTTTGGTAGCTTCTAACAAGTTAATGTTCTTAAAAGATTACTTTCGTTACATACTCCCAGTTTCTTTCCTAGATCTTTCTTGAATGACAATTAGTGTAGAGCCCGTCATTCTGCTGAACAGTTAAGGTTATTCTTACCGATGTATGTTACTTCATGTTTAATGGTGTGGACTACTATCTGACATTTTTCAGTCATGCAGTGATCTTTCTATAACTCTGTGCCGTACATTTTTATTTATATCATGCTGAGAAATTTTGTATTATGAAAAATCTTTACTCATTATTCAGCCTCTGCTACAAATCTGTTATGGATAGGTTGAGAAGTAGAGATCACAGAGAAGATCCTTCTCCTTTGAAAGCAGCTGTTCATTTCAGCTTTTCTTTCTTTTTTTTTAAAAAAGGTTACTAATTATATATTAACTCCTGAGAGAAGCTTTCTCCTTTTTCCATGACAGCTTAGCTTCTTTACATGTCTCTCAATCTGTTAAAGGCTATTTGGAAATCCAAATCTAAAATATCAAATGAATCATCCTAGTCACATGTTTATCGGTGTCGTCAAAGCACAGTAATGCTTCTAGGAGGTATGACAGCCCTCTATAAAAACTACTTATTTCTTCACTGTCATGAAATATTTATGACTAAGTTCCAACCAATCTGCCTGACATAGACCTAACTAATGGTCTATAGTATCCTGTATTTCCTTGCTCCTGAGACCCGTTTAATAAGTTTTGTCAACTGTGCAGCCTTCCATTTTTCTGGGCTGGAAGCTCTTCGAAGCTGTTTAAGTGATAAATCACATACTTAGGATTTTTGTATATTAGTTCTTCTAGGACTGCTGTGTGAACAGTGTCGGGTCTTAGAGATTTGCTACTGTTTTACTGACTTACTCTAATTCCCCACCACTGGCACTTCAGTTTGAGATTTCAAACACGATTCACACATGAAACCTCTCTGAGCTTTCCCCCTGTAAACGCCAACTCAGATAATTCATTTCGCTTTTCTGCTACGGCCTTGCACTCTCCATTTATACCTCTGCCATGTGTTAGTCACACGAACTCTGACAAAGCTCTTGCTGCTTATGTGCTTGCAAGGCTTTAGTGATTAACTGAGATGCCTATAGCAAGTCGTTCTTAAAAATGTATTCTGATTTATTATGTTTCTTCATTTAACATATAAACTTTTGTACCCTTTTAATTTTCTTCACTTGGACATGACCTCTGCTTCTGAATAATGTCTTTCCACTTGTAAGAGTCTCCTGTAGTCTGACATTTAAAAATGCTAGATTTGTTTTAGTCCTGTTTGAAACTTTCAAAGACATGGTACACATTTACTCTGAAACTCTAGTAAAATATTTTCAGATATTCTCCTAGCTGACATCAGGTGCTTTACCCTTTTAGCAACTTATCTTGTTTTCCTTTTACTAATCTCTCCCACTTTTATGTAGTTTCTTAAATGATAGTGGAGTAGGTTTTCTCCTCCCCTTATTCCTGCAAGGATCTTAAAATTGGTTATGTTATGATCATCAACAAGCATGGAGGCCCTTTGCAATAAATTTTGAACTGATTCCTGTGGACTGCTTGGAACTAGGTCAAGAAACACTTGTCCTTCTGTCAGGTCTCTGACTGCTTGCTCTATGAGGTTGTCATTTATACCACGTGAAAAATAAACAAGTCAATTAGCTTTTTGCCTCAAACTCACTGTGTCACCTTTCTGGTTTGCATGGGAGTAATCAAAGTCTCACATTACTATTGTCATGCATTTGCCCTTTTGTAATTAGCCTTAAAATGTCCTGGGCACCTTTTAATTTAGGGGGATCCTGTGGCTGAGGCATCCACTTTTTCATTTGCCTATAGACTGATTCCAAATTTACTAAATTTCATTCTTCCATCAGTATGGCTGCATTGGTCATGTCTGGGTGATTTGTATTCTGATCCCGCTGATTTTTCTTCCTTCTGTCAAAATTTGGAGGTGATTTGAAAGTGGTTTTAGACCAGATCTGGTTGTCTAATTTCATGCATTAATTTTCAATGAATCTTTATTTACTTAGACTGTTTTTCATGGTTTCCTCCCTGGATTTCATTGCCTTTATCCCATACCTTCTTGCAGTGTTCTTTGGCAGAAGGATGTTATAGAGGCCCTGAATTATTATGAGAATTGCATACCTTTATAGAGGCCCTGAATTATTATGAGAATTGCATACCTTAGGGAAGACCTAGTTAACCACATGAGGATCTGCAGCTAGCTTGAGAAGGGAAGAAGAGAGAGGTACTGCTTGGAAAGAAGAAAAGGGGAAGAAGTTTCGCAGCTCCCTTCCCACCTTCTTTAGTCATCTGTCATATATGAGCTGAATTCCCAGGACTCAGAGAGCAGAAGAGGTCTCCAAAAGTTAGAAGAGAAGGGACTAGGAATGGTCTGTCTTGAAAAGAATTGCTTACTTAATGGTTTGATGTGGTTTTAATCTCATACCCTAAAAGGATAAGGGGCTCCAGGGACTGGTTTGTCTACGTGTTTAAGGAGTGAGAAAATCTGAATGCCTCAGTGGGGGATTGCAGCCATGAAGAGGGCACAGCAGCCTGAGAAAACCACTAATAACAACCTATTCCTAAAAACATGTTCATTTGTTTGTTTTTTCTTCTAGGATCAAATATGGCAATTGTTTCTGACTCAGTAAAACTTCTCAAAAAAAATTTTTCTTGATGGCATGTTGTATCCTTATGAACTATTTTTTTACTGAAATGACCCATCAGGGTGTGTCAGCTTCTGGTAGGCTCCTGGGTTGCTCCTGGCTTCCTAAGCACCCATGACAGAGAAGCCAGAGCTTCAGTTTCCAGGGTTGATCAGTTTCAGCATTGTAATGATGAAATTGCTCCCATATACCTGCTTCTCTCTGAACTGCCGTGCATGATCTTGGGTTTCTGAAGGTGCGTTGGTCCTTAACCCACCTCTGGCAGCTCAAGAAAACTTGGACAGCTTCAGAAAACTGGTATGGGATTCTTCTTCCGTAGGGGGCTTCAACTTTTCATTTTCCTGTTCCATTGTCAAGCCAAAAGTACACAAACGTTTTTAAATTTCCCATTGAACAGAAATTTTGGGGTCTGGCACCCTTTGTACCCAGTTCTGCTGAGGATTCAAGAGTGAAACATACTGTCTGGCATCTTTGAAGTTTGGAAGGCTTTTAAAGTCATGGGAGTTTCATCAGGTCACCAGACTAGCTTACAGTATCACTAAAAGTCGGTGCTAATATCTGTTCATCACAGTGGATGCAATAATAATCTTTCTCCTGTTGGCTACTTCTTAGCTGAAATATGCTGGTAAAGGAAAAACATTGACACAAAGAAGCAGAAGCTCTCAAGTATGGAAAATTTCGTTCTATTTTCTTTTTTCCTTTTCTTGGGTAGTCAGGTAAATGTGGCATGGGAATGCATATGGGAAAACATCTGTCCTAAAGAGGCGCAATCAATTTGAATCGATGTTTCAGTTAGTGACTACACAATAATTTATGCTAGAAATAACCCTTAAAGTTCTTCTGATTAGAAAAGTTTGGGGAAGAAAGTGATGTTTCATCTTTTAGGCAGTTTACAACATTATCTTTATTTGACAACACTATGTAGTTGCTCTTTCTTCAGTTAAATCTCCATCTGTTGTGGGTGTAGGCCTTCCATACATGAAAAAAGAAACGAGAAACTATGTGAGTGTATATATATCTATAATACAAAAAAAACCCCAACAACCCAAGCCATCCCTGCCAACTTCTGCCGTTTTAGGAGCAGGCAGAATTCTTGAGACCAAGCTTCAGATGTGATTTGTAGCTGAGCTTGATTGAACACAACTTGATTTTGTGTCTTATCTCAAAAATCTTCCACTCTAACAAGAAGCACGAATGGACAGAGAAAACTGGTGTTTTCAAAAAGTATGTTTAATGCATACAGGTTTTTTTGTTCTTTGATTTTCCTTCCTACCTCTCTCTAATTGTGCAAGTCTGTAATTTCCAATGATAATGGTAAACTCGTACAAGGGGTTATACTGTGGGTAGAATAACACTTTCCACTATTTTGGAATTTGAGCTATTTTTATGAAAAATATTAATATATTAAAATCAAGGCGTATGTGATGGTTTTACAGTGTCTTGGATCTATTTTCCCTTTGATATTAGGTGAGCCCTGAGAAAGCTAACAGAAAATTGAAATAAAAGTGTATTTTAAAGGTGCTTTTTGTTCTCATGGGGCTTTTCTTGGGTGTGTGTCAGATGCTTTCAGTACCCTTAAAATAAAACACATTGCTTTTGAGCAGTGCAGAGTTCATTTCAGAGACATTATGATGTCATGGTCAAGCAGGAACAGTTGTAGGTGTTAAAGGTGTTTTAAAAATTATAAGATTACTGATTTCCTATTTTTAAAAATTCCATTTTTCAAAACATGTTTTTAAAGGAATACTTGAATCTGTTTAGTGGGCGTAGGCTTCTGTTCTCCCTCCATAAAGGACTGTATTTTCTATTTTAGCACCATGTAATAACCAAGGTTTACATTTTCATGGTATAGGCTACTTCTGGACATCCGTCTGACATAGTCCTCCTTGTCTAATTCTGTTTGTGATAAGCTTGTCTTTTAAAACAAGCTCTTCGACTCTCAAAACAATGAAGCGGCAGCTCTTCTGGAGGTCACTGTGTTCATGGACAGCCAGGCCCCTGGAGCCGGTAGTACAAGCACTGGCAGACCTTAGGAGTCACTCTTCTGAACTGAACGGAGATCTTCCAATTTTCAGTAATAATATATATTTTTTTAAAAAAAGGTATTAGAAGGGTTAATATGGGTGAACAGTATGCAAAAATTATTCTTTAAATAAGTTTTACCCCTCCTGCTCCTCACTTTTTTTTTTCCTGAATGTTGTCAACACTTTTTTTTTTTCCCTTTAAAAATGTGTTTGCTATTATTTTTAATCATGGAAGAATGTACATGAATAATTCTTAGGAGAATATGTAAAATATGAAAACCAAGGCATTTTTATTCTGTTGTGAACTGAACATACACTTTCCTTCCGTGATCATCCTCATTTCACTCATGAAGTCAACTATTGTATGAACAATAGCTATTACAAATCTGAGTTTAATTTTCTGGATGCACTCCATTTTCACGCTCTTTCACTCAAAGTACATGTAGAAAAAGAGCTCAGGAATTATAGGAATGCCACTGAGGAGAACAAATTGGATTAATATTTGAATCTGTTATTGAAAATGTTAGGATACTTCAAGTGGTGAATGACATTGTGTGGGGTAAGATGACTATTGACATCTTTCACCGGTCACATTCCCTTCCTGCCCTTGATTTGTTTTTCTGGTTGAGGAGAGAAATAACGAACTTCTGAGGGGAAATAAGTCTGTCTGGGTCTAACAGACTACCATAACACTACGAAGAATTGCAGTACCAGAGTGGACCTAATGCTGTCTCTATCAGTGATGATAAGCAGGCACACTAGGATGAGTAAGCGCTCAGCAAATATCTTTAATATTATCTCCCTCCCCCCAAAATCCAATTCCAGCCTTATTTTCAGCTCAGGGACCTACTGATCCTGTCATGGTTTGTCTGTTCGGTAGCTCTGTATGGATCTTTTTGGCATCTTCTTCCCATCAACCTGTGCAAACTCTTGCATTCACAATGTCCTTCGACAAGGACAGCTTTACCCTGGTTGCGTGAAAAGCCATCTCCTTCTGTCTATTTTGAACACGGTTTCTACTAGGTTCGTCTGAGTGCATGTGTTGCTTGTGGCTCTGGACCATTGATCTCCTTCCACTCTCTCCACGCTGTTTGTGACTTTGCAGACCTTGGCTGTAGGTGCTTTAAGTTCTCTCTCTTAAAGCGCAAAGACGCTCCTCACTTGTTCATTGTATGGTAGCACTTCCACACCTCTTGCCAGCCTCCCTGCACCTCTCTGAACCTTTTGCAATTTAAATGCTGTTCCTCTTCTCTCCAGAAGGGCTGCAAGCAGTTTGAATGGTAAGTGTGAACCAAGGGTTGATACAACAGCACTGAGATGATTTTGCTTTGTTCTCTCTTCCTTTTCTGATTATTCCTGACATTTTCACTTTGCTTTTATGGAACCACCTATCATCTTGCCCCAGAATGCTAACTGTTATTTCAGAAACCACCGCTGTCTATGCAGATCTGGGATTGTCTTTCCCCACATGCATCGCTTTAAAGTTATACACAATGAATTTCAGCTGCTGTTTTATTGCCCAGCCATTCAGTCTCATCAGACCCTCCTGTAATTCTTCACAGTCTGCTCATGTTCCTATTCTTTTGCATAACTTAGTGTCATCAGCAGTCTTTACATCACGCCTCATCCCTTTTTCTAACAATGTCTGCATATATTAAGTAGTTCATTTCTCAGCACCAATGCCTGTAAAACTGAACTGTTGACCTCCCTCTCTTGTGAGAACTGACCACTTACTCATACCCCAATTCCTATCTTCTAATTAATTTATTCATGCAAAGACTGTCCTTATCCAACAGTGACTTAGTTTCTTCTATCACCCCTAGCTAAGAGATCACAGAAATCTTGGTCCGTAGCTTTCTGTCCGTGAACCTAAGTGTTACCTCCAGTGTCCATCTGTTGCCGGTGTCACTGATTCTTTCCCCAGGCTTCCTCAGACTGTGCCCAGGTTTCCGGTAGAATCCACCACTTTTCTTCTTGTAAGGCAAGCTCCCCTGTGGTCCTCTCCAGGGTCACGCACCCTGTTGTTTATTTGCCTGATGATTGAATCTTCCACCGCTACAACCTGCTTCTTCCTATCTGGTCTTTGATCTTCCCCTCACTTTAACTTCCTTTGAAGAAATCTGTCCTTGGACGTAAAAATGTAGTTTCCAGGAATTTTCTTTTTGGCGAAGCTTTGTTTTGAAGTGGGAGAGGAAGGCCACTTCTGTTGCTTCCTCTTGAGACCCTTCCCAAGAGCCAGGTGCTTCTCTGGATCACGCATGGAGTTCTTGCTGTGAGGGCTGGCAGCGTGCAAACTGAGATACCCTGCTTTGCAGGCATATGCTGGTGAGAGGGATAAAGACCCACGTATAATATTTTTATAAAACCATAAGATAAAACGATAAACTAATCTCCAGACTTGAGCATTTCATGCTTCCACATACTTCGGTCTCAACTTCACTGTCTAGAAGGAAAATCTTCCCACATTTTATATAGGAGACTTTCAAAGGTTGTGGTACTCCATTTGTACCTGTAGTCTGCTAATTTTCACCCAGCTTAGCAACACTTGCAGTCTGTATACTCAAATACGCGTGACCTTTGAAACACAAAGGACTGTGATATATCTTGTCATTTCAAAAGAAACCTACTGGCTTCCAGGTACCAAAAGAATGAAGAAATTAAGGACTCGTCTTTCTTTCCTTCCCTTTTTGCACTAGATTTCCGAGAAGAACTTGATGGCATTGCTTCGTTGGGGTTGGCTGAAATATCTGTTGCAAACAATTCTTGTTGAGTCTTAGCCAATTTGCATAGATTTTTCTAGAGCAGTGAAGAACATATTGATTATGAAAATAATACCTGGAAAAGCTTCATTTTATTTTTCCTAGAGTAAATCCATCACTTTTATGTTTGTGTTTCAGATCAATATATATTACTGAACAATCCTATGAAGGCGTAAGAGATGCCAGCTAACTGCCGGTGTCTGTACACTATCTAGTGTGAACTGCTGCTGATATGCAGCGGTGGTGATTTACAGCTTAGTTTGGATCTCTGGTGTAACCTCTCTATGAAATGAAAACTAGAAGTCAAGTGAGAAGATGTCTTTAATATGATGATTAAATTATTCAGCAGGTGAGTCTTGAATTTGCAGTGAAATACCTTTGAAATGATAAATTTGTGAATGCTCTCTGATGCCCTGTGAGGGAGGCAGGGAAGAAGGAGGGCAGCCAGGCAGTTTGAAATGAAGCATTCGTGCATACTTCATTGTCAGCAAAGATACTTGGAGAGTTAAATATCTGAGACGGAGTTCAACTGTTGTTGGCTTAACAGGAAGCAACTGTGCTTCTTGTGAAGGCTAGAAGAAAACCTAAACCATTGCCAGGCGCAGCTCTGAGCACTGAGGGCATGGCCTCCAAGAGCTCTTTCCCTAGTGCGCTGATGAGTGGCTGTGACTGTCAATGCCCTTCATGGCTTGGAGAGTGACTATCAGCAGCTGCCTACTCTTTTTGGAGCATACTCTAGGCTTTTGGAGCCCTAGGGTCCTGCAGCCTGGTAAATTTAGTTTTCTGTGTTTTTCTTGTTTTTTTTCTTTTTCTTTTCTTTTCTTTTTTTTTTTTTTTGTGTGGTGTGGTAGGACTTGGCTTTGAAAGACAGTCTTTTTGTGGTGCAGGGTCTGGTTGAAGATCCTAACCCATTCAGCTGTGCTGTGGATTTTACAGGTGGGAAGAAGCAGGGAAAGGCTTGACATTTTTCCCTTCTAAGAAAAGAGGAAAAACAAAACAAAGCAAAACAAAACAAATAGAGAGGGGAAGAAGCTGCTGGCTGGGTGCCAACCTGAATGGCCTCTTTGTTCTCCAGCTCTCTGGACCTAATTAAGCGACTCCATTTCTACAGGCGATGGCGAAGTCTAATGGCAGCAAACAGAAGATCGCTAACACATGGGGCAGGCCTGTGATGTGGCTTTCTGGAATGAGAGATTGCAGTCGTGGGAGGAGGAGAGAAAGGATGAGAAGGAGTATGGGGAGCGGAGGGAAGGAGGTCCCTCTGCAGAGACAGAAGCAGCAGACACAGGAAAGAGTTTTGTTTCCTCCTAGGAACACTGGGAAGAGCTGGGGAGAGTTTGATTTCAAAGCCCAACAATGCAGCTATGGCATTTGTTTCCAATTCAGCAGGAATGAACGTATGGTCTGAACAATTATTTCGAGGTTCCTGGCAGGGGGAATATAACTCATCTCAGCTGGCTGTTTTAGAAGATCAAATGACACAAAAATTTTCACTCAAAGCCTAGGGTATCCTTCTGGCAGCCAGAGACCATGCACATCTTCACAGATTTGCCATTTGCTCTAATGTGGACCAAGAGCTGCGTGCTGTGTAGAAAACTGCTTGCTTACAAAACAATCTTATTATTGCCAGATGTTGGCTCCCTGCCCACTTTTACATAATTCAGGCTTTTCTTTGCTCAAGATCTTGCAATTTAAAGGTGCTTTAGAAGTTTTATTTTGAAAGCCTTGATAATACTTTTTTCTTATTCTTTTTTTCCCCTTCTCAGAGTTGCTCTTCCGCCAGCACATGCTGCAATCTGGCATGTGTAGTATACGTTAATGTGTATAACTGAGAGCAGCAAAACATAGCTCTACCCCTGGGTTGATTCAAACAAAAAGAAAAATATCTGTAAGGTGATGCTGTCTGCAACATGGTGACTCACATATACCAAACACAATGTGCATCTTTGTTTCAAAGTGAAATATAGTGAATATAGCTTTTGCTTTTTTTAAGTTGATGTTTTCGTATTTTTTTTTAATTTGAAACTTTAGGTAATGAATTCTTATAAGTGTTTGAAGACTGATAACAGAGGCTTAAGCCAGGCAAATGATACACCTCTCTAAGCAAATTTCTCAATGTAGCTACTGGTGCTTTGCTCGTAGACTTCATCCTTCATCCACAGATCAAATAACTGTCAAAGAACAGTCATAACAAGCCTGTGACATATTCCTTATTGAATCTGCAGTGGGTTACCCAAATCACCAATGAGTAAAAATTATTTGTACAAGACTATCCTAGCAGGTTGCCAGCAGAATTAGAAATGGGGTGCTTCAGTTTTGCATCTGAGCTTTTTGCTTTCCTTGCTCCAGAGACGGGAGTTGCATGGCTTGCCTAATTGCAGTCTGGCCCTCTCAAAAGTCCGGCCCTAGGTGAGGCTGATTCTCAAGGCTCCTTTTATTGTCAGTGAAGAGAGAAGGACGACTTCAGGTGCCAGCTCATCCCATTTGGAGGGAGGCAGGCCAAATGGGAAGACTTTCTCCAGAGGTTTCTGCATGGAGGAACGAAGGCAGCTCACTTACAGCTGAGCTTCTTGGCAGCCCACACCGTATGCATGCTAGACACAGTTGTTTGTGCCTAGTTAATGTCTTCAGTTGTCCATTTACCCAGAGGAAAGACCCTGCTCCATAATTTTTTTTATTATACAGTATATTTGTTGTACTTCCTATTCTACAGAAAGGAAATTCAACACTGCTTAGAAAATTGTAGTGTCTTAAAGGAAATAATGCAAAAATCAACACTGTACATCTGAGATTCTCCTCTAGTTCTACGCCAACATCAGAATAATACAAGTTTGAAAAGAGTAACTGTAAGCCTGTTACTTCACTCTGCTTTTGGAGAAACAATATTGCAAATCACAGGACAATCTTACTAGAAGTGTGGTCATGTGAGCTGGTCATGAAATATTCTCCCCCCACTACCCTTCATATTTAGAGTTTTGAATGAACCATTCTCACTGGGAAATCAGTTCCAGTGTATTTTACCATGCAAGTTCACAATTTTCCAGTGACTTCTAAAACACTTTAAAAAAACCAAATCCAAACCCAAACCTCTCACGCTTAGAATAAACACCATTGTAAGTAACAGAACAAACAAACCGTGGCAATAGTTGTAGGAAAAAATAAGTGATAATAAGAAGTTATTGTCATTTGGGCACTGAGAACTAGTTTATATTTTACCTATTTACT
>VZSC01010948.1:132638-154878 GCA_013398225.1 Steatornis caripensis | reverse complement strand
AGGATCACCTCCCTCGACCTGCTGGCCACACTCTTCTTAATGCACCCCAGGATGCCATTGGCCTTCCTGGCCGCAAGGGCACACTGCTGGCTCATGGTGAGCCTGTTGTCCACCAGCACTCCCAGGTCCTTCTCCGCAGAGCTGCTCTCCAGCAAGTCAACCCCCAAATGTGAAAGCATAATTTTTATCTCCGTTGGAGTGTCATCTGTAACATGACTTTAAAATGTTTCTCCTGCTTCAGAGTCTTAATTCCTTGGCCAGTATTAATTATATGCTGTGTTCGGACTTGTATGATCAGATGTTGCCCTTTATTTGCCAGTTGGGGTAAAGACTCACTGTGTTGTGCCTCCTGGAGGGGTTAGTTGGTAATAAGATCTGGTTGAAATTAGGCGATTTTATGTTCTTAGATACATCAATATTTGGAAAAACATGTTGGCTAGACTTAAAATGAAAACACATTGTTTTAAGGTTTCATGCAAAACAAATTTCTTCAGAAAATTAGAATGTATAAATAAGCGATCATTTGTTTTGAAACTTAGGCATTTCAAAACAGATTAAACACAGAGTGTTTTGAGAGTTTCTTTTGACGTTCTTTCCATAATAAAGGGAAGATTTGTCTGAGATGTCGTGACATAGTGTATGAATAATATAAAAACCCCTCCTAAAACAAAATTCCCTTAAAATCAGAAAATTTTCTGAAATAAAAAACTCAAGACATTTTTCTTTTACAAGTATTCTTGCTGGAATCAATGCATTTTCCAAAATGGCTCACTTAGCTTGAAAAGCAAACCTTTTGAAAACATTTGGGTGAATGCAGTCGGCAAGGACTTGCTTTCTGGGACAGATACCGCTTAGAAATACAAGAGGCAAACACAACCTTGTTGACCAGCTGCTCTCTGCTACTGAAGAACTGCTGAATGAAACGTTTTATTTTTTTTTCTTTCCATAAACTTTGTTGGTTTTCAACAGAGACGTAAAGGCGTGTTGCAGCAGGCAGTCATTTGGCTGTTGTACTGAAAACATAAGAACAGCAGAATGGAGCCTGCCAGTCTTTTTTCCCCCTGGGCTCTCTGTTTCCCAAATCTAGCTGTGCACGCTGTTTGCATGCGGGTGTGCATGCGCCCACACGCACATGGAAGGAATTGCAAATCCGTCACGTCATCTGGAGTGTGCATTTCCCACCAGGTGGTGCTAATGGAAGAATCTCAGCCACGCTAGTAAATCCATGCGTACCTACACAATCAAGAAAAGGGACACAGAATACCATTTAAGATGGGCTGGGGACTATCTGTCTAGCTTTAAGCTTTAAACACGTCACTTCTAGCCCATGATATTCAAATTCAGTCCATGCGTTGCTACAGGAGGACGTATATACGATGTTCTCACATAAATGACAGGCATCGGTTATTCTCTGATGAAGAAACTGTGCAAAAAACCCCAGCCCTTATTTTAATAATATCTTCTTTTTTTCATCAGCTTTCAAGATTGTTTAACAGTTCATGGCATTGCTTTCCAGTAGCATGGAGTAGCAGATCGAAGGTGGAGGGAAGGGAACAAATAGTTCTGGGTTTTATTATTAAGCACACATTTGACTTGAGTAGAACCTTTTGTTTTACTGTGTCCCCAGTTCGTAACATGCATGTAATAATGTTTAGCAATTTCTAATGTGTTTCTAAGATGACGCTAATACTGTTGGGATTGTTTGATGAAAGGATCTTTAGAAATGCAAATTGCCATCATACAGAAAAATGATCAGTTAAAATTGCATAAGCTTGCTTTATTTTATCATTGGAGTAAAACGATACATTGGAACATAACCTTCTGTTCAAAGGATCATTTTAAACAACATTTCTGAAAAAGCCTTTAGGTTTGGAGTTTTCCAAAGTGATCAGCGCTTTCCTACCACTGCAGCCAAAGGCGAATCTCTCATAAGCCCGGCAAATGTGGAGTGATTTTTCAACACCCTGCTCCAAATACTTGCTCGGTCACTTCCAAAACCAGAAGAGCTGAAAAAAAGAATCACAAAATTTGTTGAGGAGAAAGGCTTGACCAGCTTTCACACCCTAAAATCTACTAATTAGGGCAGTTTTTGTTCCTGAAGATGAGAGCAGAAGATATGAATGAAGTCACTGTCAGCTGTTTTTACTATATGTTGGTCCCTAAGATACGGGACAAAAGCATTGCTAGCTCTGTCAACAGCATGTTTTTGCAAGAAAGAAGTGGAATCTTTTTTTTGGTGTCCCTGAGTAGGAAACTGCCTGCGTGACACGCAAATAATGCAATGGATTTGAAAGGAAAGTGTATAATTATACTGGGCATGGGTGGGCCAATTCCTTCTGAATCAGGGAACTGTGTTGCTGGGTGCTGGATAAAGCACAGGTGCTCTCAGAGCACGATTTATAGATAGGTCTTTTTTTACTGTTTGTAGGTTGACAAAGGAGCAATAGCCCCTCGGTTGACAGGTAAACTGCACAATGATGACTTTGCAGCAGTGAATCTCCCATGCCCTATCTTTTTCTACTGTCTTTGGAGATGGCAATCTCCTTTTACAAGAACAGTTTTCTCCTAAAACAGACAGATCTCCTGCGACTCTTAGAAGAAATGATAGGGATCTCGGTGCAGGGTATAAAGAGGTGTCACAGCTTCAGAGATTACAAATGAGAAACTGGTAATGGGATTGGTCTGCCTACAGAAACTAGTCATCCATGCTCCTTTAGAGTCACTTCTGCAAATAGACACTTTCTAGAGCACAGACCACATTTTTTTCAGCTGTCCCTCTTAGGGTGAAATGACTCATAAGACAACTGCCTACACAGGGGCTGATGAATCCCACCCTTTCCATTGCTGGCTCCAACATGTATTCCAAACACACAGATCAAAGTCATGAGTGCTGCCTCCCTCTTGGCGATGTGCAAGATCTGCCTTGCAGAGCTGCTTGCAGAGAGGAATTGGGGACACTGCACCCTCTTGGTTTGTTCTCCAGCCACTTGCTGCTGAATGCCCCTCTCACTCTTCTATACCCTGATACCTCAGAGATTTCCAGACCATCCAGAATACAGGCAGAATGGACAGAAAACATGTAAGTTGACGAAGACAGTTTAATGTGAATGGAAAGAAAAGTTGCCTGAGGCTGAGTGACCCTGCCCGCCAAAGTGTGTTTTAGCTGCTGATGCTGTTCAGAGCTGATCCGCTTCAGCGCAACTCTGGGGCAGCCTGGGAGGGCTGTTTGCCCCATTCACAATCTGACATAAGCAAGCCTCCTGAAGGATTCGTCTCCCCCAGAGGAAAGGATAAATATGNTCTATACCCTGATACCTCAGAGATTTCCAGACCATCCAGAATACAGGCAGAATGGACAGAAAACATGTAAGTTGACGAAGACAGTTTAATGTGAATGGAAAGAAAAGTTGCCTGAGGCTGAGTGACCCTGCCCGCCAAAGTGTGTTTTAGCTGCTGATGCTGTTCAGAGCTGATCCGCTTCAGCGCAACTCTGGGGCAGCCTGGGAGGGCTGTTTGCCCCATTCACAATCTGACATAAGCAAGCCTCCTGAAGGATTCGTCTCCCCCAGAGGAAAGCATAAATATGTAAGCAGAAGCTATCAGTGCCTGTGTGTGTGTGTGGGGGGGTGTCCCCAAAGTAATAGGGAGTCATGCTGGTCCAGATGGTCCCTGAATCTGATAGCTGCAGCAGGAATATATTCAGTTTCTTTGGATAATATTGGGCTATTTTCTTCATTGAAAATGATGATACAGTTGTTCATTTGTTTCATTTTCAAACTAAGCAGTAAATTTGTCTGAATAGATGTGTGGGGCAGAGATGTTATCCTTGTTCAACATTTAAGAGAAGTCTGACTTGAGGCAGATATGTAGACAATCCCTGGGTTACTGTCTTCACTACTAGAACTAGGCTCTGGTGTTGGCAATTGATGTAGCAAACTGACTGAAGCCGAAACAGAAGAGAAGAACAAAAAAAAAAAAAAACAAACCCCGGACTCTTTGGGTAACACCCAGACTAGTGATTTGTGCTCTTTCTCTCAGTAGGATTTGGCTCTTAAAGAGGGATTGCATTGAGCAGCTAACGTTGCCTGCTGCTGAGAAGCAAATTACTTAATAAGGGAGGCTGCTGGTGAACCGTGACTGAAATGAAGCAAAAAAAGTAGTTCGCAAATTTAAGGACTGGAGGTACTTTCTTAATTGTGTAACAAGGCATCCTCCCTAAGAGAAGCAGTAAGTAAAATCTTTCATTAAGATCAATAATTTCAGTTTGATCTTTTCCTCACCTTCCCAGGAGACTTTCAGTCTCCTGTGACTTTCTGGGATGGTGTGCCCAGATCTCATCCAGACAAGGAGTCAGGACTCAGCAAGGGTGCACAGTAGGACCTGAGAGTGGGAAGTACTCTTGGATCCCACAGTCTAGACGTAGCTTCAGGAAAGATTTCCTCTCCCTTTGGTTTTGTTGTTTGTTTGTTTGTTTGTTTGTTCCTCCTCCTTTCTCCTTTTTGCATCTTGGGAACTCTGAATTGAATTGCTACAACTTACTTACGTAAGAACTTCTGCTTAGTGTGTGAGCAGTGGAGGGAATGTGATGTGTGGATCGCACAATGATCTTTGAAAGAGAAAACACTTATCTTAAAACCCATTCTAATTTCACACTAATTGTATGCAAGTGCCATTTTACCAGTGCCAGTAGAGCTGCAACAACAGGCTTTCTCTTGCCAGTGAAAACCCTTAATAAGAAGGCAGCATTAGATCAGGATGTTTTCAGCTAGGGTGGCACGGAGAAAACTAACAGAAGGCAACAGCTGGCCAAGTAGTTTGCCGAGTTTCTGAGCTGCTCTGTGAAGGTACAGGAAAAAAGTTAGAAAAAAAGAGCTATTCTGAATTTATTGCTGGAGAGTTAATTGTGCTTAGGATGCAGAAGTGCAAAAATATTCTAGGGAACGTGGTTGGGGCTGGCAACCTCTTGGATTCAGATCAAACCATGAGGTCTGGAGGTGTTTCTCTCACAGCTGCATCTGGGAGGGGTTTGCTTGCTTTCAGAGATCCATCCTCTTTGAAACCAAGACCTTCTCATTCATTTTACTGCACCAGTATTGAACTGGAAGCTCCTATGATTTGCTAATGCCCATGTTACTAAAACACTGGCAGCTTTCTTTCCCAGTGCATATTACGTGTGGGCAGATAAAGCCAAGCCAGAGCAAGCAGCAAAACTGAGGACAATTCTTCACTTACATTTTATTTCCTTACTACAATCTGAAGAGCAATATAGCTCATGCTGCTTTTGTGTGATAGAGAAAACAGTGCAAGAATCTGGCAGCTGAAGTTTCGAAATAGCCATTTAAAAACAAAACAAGAGCAACTCCACAACCCAATTTTTGCTGGATACCATCCTCAGCCCTCTGATAGACCTTATATGTTGTGAGCTGTGCATCATACATGGTAAAAATATCTAGCTGTGCTTCCCTCAGTTGTGTTCCCAGACAGCTGGAGACTGGATAATAGTATGCCATTAAATAAAATAATAACTCCCAGCAGTGCCAACATAGAGCCATATGTTCTAAAGAAGAAAAATTAGAGTGCTTAAATGTTTTAAAACATTTATCTTTTGGATGGAGGAAAAAATGAACCCTTTTAAGTAGCACTGACTGTCACGTTCTCCAACCAGAATAAACAGCCAGGATATTCTGGCACAGGAGGCTGAAAGTAAATTTGATCTTTGGTGTGATAAAATTGAGAAGTTAAAATCTGATTCTGCTATTGTTTCTAATAGATTAGCAGCATCTTGAGCTATACATGGCAAAGTGTGATTAAACAAATAAAACTCCAGGTTGATGCAAACGCATAGATAGAAATTATGACACAACTCCTAGATCTAGGGTAAGGCCCCTTCCTCAAAATCTCATCTTCCACCTTTTACTTATTATTTTTTCACTGAAACATGTTTACAATGTGTAAGCAAGGGCAAATTTATCTGTTGTGCATGCAGTGGCTGAGGAGAATCAGCCAGTGTCATTGCAGAATGCTTTTCTAAACATCTCACAGCTATGTCAAAGCATATTTAACAGTCTAAACAACCACATGCTTTGAAAAAGCACATTGGAGAACTGCCACCTTCCCCACAGATTTTTGTTCTATCAGAAAGACAGTCAGATTCAATTCTAGCTGCTTAGATTTTTACTAATTCCAGGAAAAATGAAATTGGCATAAAAACTATGTTCTTTGAGGAAAAAGGAAGATTACTTGAGCATGATTATTTTTTACTTAGACTAAAAACCTAGACAATAGCAAAAACTTTCAGGGTATTTTGACAACAAAAAGTATTTCTTATAATTAAGATCTCTACATACAAAGCAACGTTTCACAATTTTCTCTTCTTTTCTTTTCCCTAGCAAAAAAAACCCCACACAAAGATAATCCAATTTGAAAACCTGAGAAATTACTTTTTTCTTTGTTGAACATCCCCCACTCCAGTTAACCAGTTTGACCTGCTTTTATCAGAATATGTAAAACATAAGTCAACAGTGGGGAAATAATAATTAAATCCTCAATTTATCACCAACTTTTGGGCTTGGATAACAGGCATTTCCCGTCTGCTACTGCAGAGAGAGGCCAGAAGCAGGGAAGGCAACTGAAAGAATGTGTTACAGAAGGGTCTGCTTTCCCAGTCACTTGACGTGTGCCCGGCTGCAGGGTTGAAGGGATCACAGACCCAGGCAAAACAGTAAAAGAAAGAGTGTGCTTCAGAACTGTAACCATTATGGAGCAGTTTGTGTTTCCTCAGAGATGCAGCCTGGGGTGCTGCAGCAGGACACGGCCTTGCAGGACATAAGGCTTTCCTCCATATGTCCTACCCTAGTTTCCCTCCTAGGAAACTTGGGCACGGAGAGGAGCTGCTTTGTCCTGGCCAATTCCCAGCCTGGATAGCTGGGGGACTAGTACACGGGTAGGCACCCTAAAAGGGGAATCCTGGTTTGGTCAAAAGACCTGCAAAGGTACCTAAAGATACTTGCCGCTTGCAGCCTGGCTTTGCAGGGAGCAGCGATGTGGACCTGGGGTAGAAGCTGAGGGAAGCGCCCTGTTCACCACGGCAAAGGCTCAGTGCTAATGTTACCTTGCTCACTTCCCAAATTCACGGTTATGCCGTCGCTCTGCAGCCTCCTTCAGAAAGCCTTGTGCATAGGGAACATACCTATGTGTTTGTGAAAGGCACATGGGGTTTTTTAGGTTATGAGGAGAATTACACCTCTGGTTTCTCAGCCTTTGGAGCTACCAGTCAGTCTTAGGATTGGAATTGCATGTGTTCCCTTGCTGAGCGTGAAAAATGTGCTTTGACGTAGAAAGACCTTCTCTTCTTGTGCCCACAGCTTTGATTGCATCTTCGACAGTTGGTAGAAGGATCTGGGCTAGAGTATCATGAGGTACAAATGATGGGGTCTGTGAGCAGGCATTAGAAGCTCTGTGTTTGTTATTTAGGAGTTAATAACACTGTTCTTATAAATGATGTATAGATAACTGGTTACATGGTCCAAAACCCAGACCTGCAAACGAGATAAAGTTACAAAAAGTAGTTTTGTTTCTGTGGCTAAAGTAATGTGTTTTTCGGCGAACGCAGTTGCAAAGTACCTCTACAAACAGTATATTTCGGCATTTTGTGAAAGATTAAAATTGCCTGGTTGTCCAGTTTCTCTCTGCATAGAACAAACACACTCATTGTGTGGTCCACACATATGCCCAAACTTACCTGAACGTAAATCGAAACCTACATTTTTGTTTTATTTTGCGCGCAACCAGTATTCTCCTGTCAGTTGAGTCAACATTTTTCAGTTTCATTTTCTGCGTAAGAATTTTATATCATGTAATGTAGTGTTTGTTCTTCAGAAGTCTGAGCCAAAAGTCTTAGTGAAGAAAAGAAACAGTCAAGAAAAAACCTCAACAAAACCAAATTCTCTCACTATTTTATTATTTCTGCTCCATTTATCATTTCTACAGGTAGATTAATCAGTAGATTTCCAGGAATCTGCTTGCTTAAGAGCTATGTCGTTCTGATCATGTCCTTGTGATGCTTTTCAAAAGTGCTTTAGTATGAGTGAACCAACAAATATACAAACTTTTTTTCTTCTTTCTTTCTTTCTTTCTTTTTTTTTCTCTTTCTTTCTTTCTTATAGTTTCTTAGAAGCAATTTTTGGATCAACATATGTTTTAGAAAATATGCAAGATATGAATCTGAATCACTTGAGACAACTCTATGGTGCTCGTAGGCAAATATTATAACATTCCTGTGTGGTATAAACTTTGATCACTGCCACTCAATACACCTAGGTAAAATCAGTAAGATGGCTTGTGGTTAGTGATAAACTGATGGTCACTCTCTATACTGGTATTTTCATTAGTAGATGACTTTATTTAAATAGCATTATCAATGGATTGAGTATGATTAATGAAGATGTATTATTATGGGCAGGATTTAGAAACTTGCAGCCATGGCTTACACAAATCACCCAAAAGTTGCATAGGACTTTTCCTGTTGTTTCAAGCACCAGGTTTAAGTCTAGATATTACTTATAACAGAGAAAGACTTCTCTTGATGAAAGAAAATGTGATTTTGCAGCTGGGACTGAATATGTTTGCTAATGTGCTGTTTTTGGCTGGGATAGGGTTAATATTCTTTGTAGTAGCTATTATGAGCCTGTGTTTTGGACTTGTGCTGGAAACACTGTTGGTAGCACAGAGATGTTTTAGTTATTGCTGAGCGGTGCTTACACAGATCCAAGGCCTTTTCTGCTTTACGGGCACAAACTGCAACAGAGGAAGTTCTACCTGAACATGAGGAGGCTGTGGAGTCTCCTTCTCTGGAGATACTCAAAACCCGCCTGGACGTGTTCCTGTGCAACCTGCTCTAGTGGGGGGGTTGGACCGGATGATCTCCAGAGGTCCCTTCCAACCTCTACCGTTCTGTGATTCTGTGCTTCCCACCCCACGCCACCAGCAAGGAGGCTGAGGGTGCATGNTGCAGTTCAGTTCTCCAATTCTTTCTGTCCTTCTTGTCCCCCAGTGCATCCCCCAAGCAGGGGAACTGGACAGTGCCTGAACCGCAACACCCGTTAACGTATTCACTTAATTTTTCTTTTAGGCACACCTGTAAGCACCCCTTCATTTGTCATGAGAATATTAAAGCAGGTATGTCTCAGTCCTGTTTTTCACAGAGCTACCTCTGAGTCACCATGGGAAAGGACTGTGAGCATGGTTAGTTTAAAGCACTGACACTGCTGTGTCTTTGACAGGTAGTATCTGTTTTCCTCACCTTGCTGCTCTGAACCTCCCACTTGATCAGTGGTGCCGTCCAGTGATTTGGGAGTGCTGCACCCAGCCGAGGCTGCTTTGTATGACACTTGCCCCTGTAAAAGTCACTGAAATCATGGTGTGTACACAGCCATCCAGGCCCCAGGGAGAGCAAAACTTGTGCTTTTTAACATGGGNTCTACCGTTCTGTGATTCTGTGCTTCCCACCCCACGCCACCAGCAAGGAGGCTGAGGGTGCATGAGAGGCTGGGAGGGGACACAGCTGGGACAGCTGACCCCAACAGACCCTAAGGGATATTTCATACTGTATAATGTCATGCTCAGCATATAAAGCTGGGGGAAGAAGAAGGAAGGGGGGACGTTTGGAGTCATGGTGTTTGTCTTCCCAAGTAACCATTAAGCACGATGGAGCCAAGCTTTCCTGGAGATGGCTGAACACCCGCCTGCTGATGGGAAGTAGTGAATGAATTCCTTCTTTTGTTTTGCTTGCGACTCAGCTTTTGCTTTACCTACTAAACTGTCTTCATCTCAGCCCATGAGTTTTCTCACTTTTACCTTTCAAAGTCTCTCCCCCATCTCATTGTGGGGGAAGCGAGTGAGCAGCTGTGTGGGCCTTAGCTGCTGGCTGGGGTTAAACCATGACAGCTAACTACTGCATGCCTTCTCCTGGTGAGACAGGCCCAGCTCCAGTACTATTTCTGTAGACAATAGTCCTATTGCATCTGCCTGTAGGGGCTAAACCTTTCACAGACAAAAATGCCATTCAAACAAATGTTTTTTTGTTTATGGAAATCCAGTCACTTGTGTGCACA
The DNA here is from genome assembly GCA_013398225.1 of Steatornis caripensis. Classification (NCBI taxonomy): domain Eukaryota; kingdom Metazoa; phylum Chordata; class Aves; order Caprimulgiformes; family Steatornithidae; genus Steatornis; species Steatornis caripensis. Next base: position 144,766 of record VZSC01010948.1, on the reverse strand, counting down.
ATTGTTGGTTCTAGCTATGTATGCAGGGAGAAAAATTTGTACATGAGAAAAGGCCAGAGTTTAAAAAACAACCATTAGGCTTTGTCTTTAGTAACAGATAAAATTTTACTTTTGTATTGCAAGGAAATAAGACATACTGTGTGTATGTGTGTGTGTGTCTGCGTGTAAGGCACTCTTCTTTTTCTCTCTATTCCTCCCTGCCAATTTTGTGCTCATTGGCAGATTTCAAAACAGTTATGAAACAGGTCAAAGAGATTGACTTCAATTCCACATGTGTAGGTGCCTGGCTAAGGAGATCCTGCTGTGATCCTCACTGAGGAAAGAGGCACCAGCACAACCTCACTCCCTCTTTCAAGGTATATCAGTTCAGAGGAATATGTCCTCAAGAGAGAGACTGAAAGAACAGCTCAGTCAGAGGGAAAACTTTGACCTTCACTTGCACCATTTTAAATGTCAGAAAAGTCACTTGGAGATCCCAAACCAGAGGGAAACCCAACTTTTTTATTCTAGGATTTGTGATATTGCTCATTACTGTGTTGCTCAGCCTGTTGGGCTATTTCGAAATGAAGAAATCCTGGGAGGATGGGATGCACAGAGTAGCAGTTACCCTTCAGCCAACATGCGGGAGCCCTGGTCAGAGCAGGGATGCTGATGGTTCTTTCCCATCATGACCACAGTTCACATACACAAATAAAAGGAGAATTGCAATTCCCTGTATCAAATTAATTATCCCAAATATACATATGATTTTTGCTGGAAGTAGTTGTGCTATAAGGGAATATAATAATTGGTTTTTTAACAGACTAGAAGTCCTTTTGAGGTGAGAATTTCTCGTCAGAACTGAAACCCCAAAACATTAAGGACCATATCTCCAGCTGGACATGCTTTCTTTGCAGTTCAGTTCTCCAATTCTTTCTGTCCTTCTTGTCCCCCAGTGCATCCCCCAAGCAGGGGAACTGGACAGTGCCTGAACCGCAACACCCGTTAACGTATTCACTTAATTTTTCTTTTAGGCACACCTATAAGCACCCCTTCATTTGTCATGAGAATATTAAAGCAGGTATGTCTCAGTCCTGTTTTTCACAGAGCTACCTCTGAGTCACCATGGGAAAGGACTGTGAGCATGGTTAGTTTAAAGCACTGACACTGCTGTGTCTTTGACAGGTAGTATCTGTTTTCCTCACCCTGCCGCTCTGAACCTCCCACTTGATCAGTGGTGCCGTCCAGTGATTTGGGAGTGCTGCACCCAGCCGAGGCTGCTTTGTATGACACTTGCCCCTGTAAAAGTCACTGAAATCATGGTGTGTACACAGCCATCCAGGCCCCAGGGAGAGCAAAACTTGTGCTTTTTAACATGGGATATTTCTGCTGACCTCTAAGTCTAGGCCATGTACTTCTTCTGTCTCCCATGGGAAGTGGCTGTGTGGCCACGGCTACAGAAGATAAGACCTTTCCACTTCGTGAGGTCCCCAGAACCACCATGCCCCACCGCCAACCCCTCCGAGGTGCTTCCAGCTGCGTTCATCACTGCAGGAGCACTCGCTGTTTTAGTAATAGGGCTAACGGGAAGTAGCACATCAGACTTTACTGTTCCTTTGCTGTCATTTTTGAACTGAGGCCGAGGACGGTCGAGGTGAGATCACAGCAACAGCCTCCTCTGATGGGAAGTTTTTGGAGAGACAACATAGGGAATAAGCAAATATCAGTCTAAACTGTGCCAGTCATTAGCTAGTAACTGGAGGGGCTGAAAGACCCTAAAGGCTTTTGGAACCACATTGTGAGGAAAATAATGACTATGCTATGAAAATACAGAGAATATTCAAGCTCTTACACATTTCTGGCAGATTTTCATTCAGATGCAGAAGAAAAACAATTCCACCTACCTTGAACTTCCTGAAAAAAACTCTGCTTCTTAGCACCTCCTGTGAACTTGCGTTGCAAGAAGCCAAAGCAAAGTCAGCATAAAAAGATTCAAATATCCCCCCTGTCATGTTTAAGCTAGACATCACATCCAAGGGGGGAAATATGCCTCTTGGCCATTTCTACTAGACTGTGAATGCCTTGCATCCCTCTAGCCCTCTGAGTGTGTCTTTAGTGTTAACACATATTAATGGTTACGGGGCATTGCATACTTTTCAATAAGGTATCAGACTAGGGCAGTGCTAGAAAATCTGCCTTGGAGACCTGTGTCTGGGTCAACATAACTCTGGACTCTTCCGAGTGAACCCTCTGGGGATGGAAGACAAAGCGGTTTTGTATTATTCTTTATGGAGAAAGCCCTTGGAAGATTGAATCCATCATTTCAGGACTAGCTCTGGCTTGTGAACCCCTCTTACCAATTTCTTCTTCAATTCATATGAATTAAGCCTAAGCCCATGTAGTTCTAATGCTAGAATTTTTTATTCTACAGTTTTTATCAAGAACATTATAGTGGATTTGCTGTATCTGACTGAATTAATCATTTTCAGATTTAGAGAAGTCTGCTTTGAAAGGCAAGGGAAATAGCATGTCCAAAATTATATAGTTATTGTTTAGCTGAGGTCTAACTTGTTGCTACAATAACCAGAAGAAACTTGTGTTGCCAGGGCCTGCTAATATTGGTACTGCGTGCTTTTGACAACATGAAAGGACTGCACATAACTTTTGTTAACTGAATGATCTTTTTCCTCATTGGTATTCAGGACACTTTGGTAGCTGGGCTGTTCCTTCTCTGTGCACACCTGAATACAGAAGTGCTAAAACAACAGGTTTAAAGCACTGCAAATATAAGTAGGTAGGGTAAATATAAGTAGGGTAAATATAAAGCACTGCAAATATAAGTAGGAGGGTAAAATTTGCAGGCTAGGAATAAAAGGATAGGACTTATAAGGGTCTAATAAGTCTCAGCCACCTTTATGTGATCCAGGCATAGGCTGAAACGGATTTGGGGTTTTTTTTGGGTGGAGGTGGTGGGGTTATTTCGATTAAAAGATTCAGGAAATAAGATTCCTCTATGCAGTTTTATTCATTAGCAGCTCCTCATTTGGTGTCTGACTTTCAAACTATGCTGGGCAGATTTTCTTAAACTCACAGGTTGCATAGTGTTTCCTGATAGGAGGGGTGCAACTCCCTCAGATGAGTTTGTAAGTGGGAATGCTCACATCAGTAACTGACGTTACTCCTTACAGTATCCTTTCCAAAAAAAATATTGCTGACTCCGAACTTGTCCATTGGAATATTTCCCAGAAAGTTAACAATGTATGTCCAGAAACGTAAATGAAACACAGTGTGTCTGACTAGGTGTTTGCAGAAAAGATTTACAATAGCTGCTCTCCACTGCTTGTGGTGGTCTAATGTTTTACCTGATGGTGTTGCTTTTGGGAAGACAATAAAGCCAAAGCTCTTCATAAAGTGGAGGTTTCCCTTGTAGATTAACCTAGTGCTTACCCATGGGCACAGGCATCAGTTCTGGTCCTTCTCAGATTGCTTAAGCAAAACTTAGAGTAAATGACCCAGAAACTCCTTTCCCTGTGGTGTGACTACCCTGAACTGGGAAACACTCTGAACCCAGCATTGTTGAGACTATGAAGTTCTCTCCCACACAGTCCCAAAATGTTAGCCCTCTGTAACCATTTCAGGATAGGCACATACATGGCGTAATCTGTTTGGAGATGAGAAATTAAACCCCACCCTTTCCACAGGAAAAAAATCACAAGCTCTGTGAACTACAGGAAGTTTTCTTGATGTAGGTTAGGGCTTCTGTTTTGGGCAGAGATCTCAACAATGTAAGTTCTGTCTGTAAAAAAGATAAAGGATGAAAAAGTAAAGAGTCGTGTCTCTGAAGTACTGTCACCTGTGCAATTGGATGGGCTGTACTCAAGAGGTTGAAGAGAATCATTAAGTTCAGATGCATGCTTTTATTATTTTCCATGAAAATAGTAAAATAAAAAGATAATGGGAAACTTTGCCAGATGCAGAATGTTGGCAAAATATTTGCAGTTATTTTTGTGTCTCATATACCTTGATTCTGTAAAACCCTATTTCCAAATTGTTTAAACCTTCATACCTTAAAATAAGAAGTACTAGTCGATTCAAGTATCTGACAAATAGCACAGATTCCTATTTCCATTAAAAATCACCCAGCCGGAATAAAAATGCCCCACTGCTTGCCAGATCAACAGCATCACAGCTCAGAGGTAAAATTGTAACTGAATACTCTCACAGGCACAATGAAACTGTCCTGAAATGCTCCCTGCTCACAGCAAGTTAGGTTAAAAGTTACTTAGGTCTTAGTAGTCAATGCTAAATTTGCTGCTTCCAAGGTTGTTTTTTCACTCCTTGCTTTCTTCCCTTGGAGGTTTGTCTAATGCATTCTCTGTTTGGGTTCATCATATCAAATCACACAATTCCCTAATAAGGAATTACTTTCTTGCTACCAAGAAACTGCACTTGACATTAGGGCAAACAGTCATCAAACACTAACCCACGGCATTTTGATTTGTGGATCCCATAGGCTGTAATCAACTTGTTGCACATGGTAGCACTGGAATGCTGCCCCTTTTTAGAAGTAATAACTTCACCCATGGAAAGTCATTAAGTGTATGGCAGCTCAGAGGTAGAAACTGGGAAGTCGAAGATTATTGGAAAGACACCTCCAGAAAAGGTCTTCACTTTTTCTTTCCCTTGAAAATGTTTTTGAAAGCCCGTAAAATTGTGTGGCTTTTGCCAAATGACCTGTGAAATAACCATCCACAGCTGTGGTTGTAAGAAACATTGCGTACCACTGCTGGCACTCACATTGATCTGATTAAATCTTTTTAATGTGAAATCATCGAGCCTTTGAAAAGATGAAACTGTGCATCATGAAAGAGCATAACACACATTTTAGAGGAACAAAGGATCCCTGCCATCAACAGCAGCAACTATGTAGGAAAACGAGGAATACCAAATAGATTTCCGGGAATGTATCTGAAATTGCAGGTGATCTGCTTTGGGGATTACTCTGGCATAGCAACAGAAAGTCCCATGTACAATATGGAAACTCTCTTGCTGGAAGAAACTCTGTATAGAAACTCTGATCCAACTTATCCTGTGGAGAGGACCAAATTATAGTTTAAATTGTGGCTTGGTAGATGCTGATGTATATTTAGGACTCATTTAAACTGCTTTTTGTATCAGAAGCTCAAAATGAGAATGAAAGCTTTATACAAATAGCAAGGCTGAATCGTGAAGACTGTTTACTTACTAAACCGTATTGTACCTCTTTTTTATTTGTTCATTGTGTCAGAACTATGAGCGGGAGCTGGTATCACTTGAGAGAACAGTTGATATTTTTTATGCTTTTTCCTTCCTCTGTGTTTTTCCATTGCCTTTTTGGTCTCTCCTCTTTGCAGCTTTCCTAATCAGCAGTAACGTGTTACAGGCTTCATGGTTGTTTCTTTCATGAAGCTACTGCTATCACCTGACACCGGTCAGCTACATCAATGATAAAGGTGAATGTTTGACATCTTGTTGTCCAAGGTTCATGCTACCAGCTTGAAGACATGAGCAGAAAAAGGAGAAAGTTCAGTTGATCAGCTGGCCTCAGTTTATTTTTTGTTTGCCTCAAGAAAGTTATCTTCACGAGCATCTTTTGTTCTTTCAAACTCTTGTAAAGCATGGACTGTTAGATTCTGCAGTGCATTAAATGTGCCTATCACACCACACATAAGAACAGCACATGGTTCTACTTATTAACCTTATTAATAGAAGAGAATGGAAAGCAAGCCTTGCGTACAACACCAATGCAGATGGCCACCCTCAGATGAATTCCCTGCCAGGCTGTTACCAAGAACCTCACAACTGTTTGGTCTTGCACTGTGTGCCTGGGACCTGCTGGCAGTGGTCTGAAGATGCCTTTCTGATTTCCAGGCTTAAAACTGGAAATTGGTAGCTAATGTTTTCCTATACGTGTAATTAATCTGGGAGCTGCCTTTCGTCCGATTTCTTTTTGCCAGTGTGTTTATCAGCTGGCAGAAAATCTACTTGCTCACTGTTTGAGGCTAGGAAGAATGACCAGGTCCAGTTTTGCCTTCCAGATCATGGTACGGTAAATTTGCAGAGGTTTGACTCAGAAACAGAGCACCTTTCTTTTATTTGGATCTTTCCTGAGAGCTGTGAAGTAGAGAGTGCTTTCCTTTCTGATCCATGGGGAGCATGTGCCAAAGAGCATAGCCCCATGTGTCTCCCGGTCTCCCAAAGGCAGAGAGGGAACTGCAGGTCCAATACTGGAAGCCAGCCCCAGGAGCATAATGCTCTGTGGGGTGGTCTTGCTGCTTCACAGTCCTTCTCTGGGAACAAATAAAGCAGCATAGCAGGTCTCCTTCTGTTGGAGTATCCATGGTATATCCCAGAACTATTTTGAAGCAAACATACAGAAGGCCATAGTGATTGCTACAGCATGGTCACATGGAGGTTGTAATGCTTTCACCATGCTTCTAGTTTGATGACAGTGAATTTTGGATACGCACCAATAATTTCTGGTACTTGCAGGCTGTCTACCCAAGCAAGTTTACATATCAGCTCAGCTGGATGCTGTTGCTTCTGAAGCAGAAATCCTGTGTAGCCCGCACTAGTTGTTGGAGTCAATTGTTTGTAAGCAAAATCTGGATAAAAATTTTTGAAGCTACTTTTTCTTTGACTAAGCCCTATATTCATTTAAAGGTCTGTTATCTTGTTTGGAAGGTACTGATGGGTGCTCTGTCCTGGTACTTGTTTCTTGTTCTTGTCTTTCTCTCATCTCTCAAATTGGTATCGTTTCTAGGTGGCTAGTCCTAGGAAGTGCTTAAATACAGGAATACTCCTACCTAAACACATGTGTGAGTAAATAATGACCACACAATTCTCACATCCAGAATATAATCTAAATTAGGTTGTTTGGAACATAAAACAGTCCAGGGCTCACAGCTTCAGGCATCAAGACAAAGCTGTTTCACTTCAGCTATCGACCTTCCCTCTGTTGGCCACCTTGGAGTTCTTTGGAAATCATCAAGTTAATCCAGTACGGAGCCTCTCTCTTTTGCAGAGAAATCTCCATTAGCAGCTTTGGCAATATTTGGATGCATGTTGCCAGTATAGCATCCCTATTGCTGTCACTGGGATCTTGGCCAGGCTGGGCAGCGCAGGATAGAGTTCGTTGTGGTGGTAGTTGTGATGGCGGCTTAGGAAACCACAACCTCTCTGAAGCGCTGGTTTCCGACCTGGAGTCTGGCCCTTCATTTGGGAGCTTTGAGCCATGCTCAGATTCCCATTGTAGCAACTTGCCCTGTGCTGTGTGGATGTAAAAAGCATTGGAGACTTTAGCCCTACTCAGGACGGTTTTTGAAACAAGATTTTTGATATAAATGTCAATAGGGAAGTAGTCGCTGCCATCCCAGTTTGTCATCAGTCATGGGTTAAACTGCTGGTGATTTGTATTCTCCCTCCCAAGCCAACTCTCTATCACTTCATAAGATCAGTAATAAAGAGGTAAGTGAAGGACACTTCATGCAAATCACTATATTTCTCATCAGATGAATATATGCTCTGTACTGACCCATCTTATTCTGAGATCTTGTTATTCTATAATACTGTTTAATAAGTTATAGGCTGGGATTATGGCACGTGGCATCTCCCCCAGCGCCTCACTGTGTTTCAAGAGCAGGGCTGCTCCTCTTCTTTGAGCTCTCGGCAGGTCATGCTATGCCCCTCACCAAACAGCGGGGACGCTCCCTTGGTAGAAGAGTCCCGATCCAGGTACCTCTTGTGCCTTCATCTACTGGCAGCTGAAAGCAAAATGACAGTTTATTTCTATTTGAAAAGTGCTTTGAGAAGCACTCAAAGTTGTATAGAAAATCAAACTGCTCATTGCCATCAAGCAGCACATCCAATTTAATTGAAAATTTGCTGGATTATTACCAGAAAGACTGGCCAAATTATCAAATTCCTGGTTCGTGGGAAATTCTGACATTTGGTTTTGTTCTGATTTGGAATGAAACCAGTTATTTCAAAATTACCCACAAAAGAGAAGTTTATGGGGAAAAAATAGGAATAGGAAACAATGACGCATGGTATTTCCAAAATAAAATATAGTCCCCAGGACGTGCTTCTTTCCAGCCTCGCTGCTGCCTCTTATGGAGTGGGATGTTGAGCCAAGGCTGGGGCTGGGAGCTTGCACTTTGGGACTGCTGACTTCAGCCAGGTCTCCCAGCATTAGCAGGCTCCCAGTTCAGTGGCAGTGAGCCTACGATCCCTGTGTCCTAAGCAGCCCACCAGGCTAGCTGGTAGGAAGCCAGGCAGTTTTCCAGTGGAAAACTACCTGTGGTTTGATGTCGGTTCATTGAAACAGATATTTTTTAACAAGAAACTTTCTGGCTCTGACGAATCAGTGTTTTCCAGTGAAATGACATGTCGTCAGAAATCTCATGACCAGCTCTAATTGCCACTTTGATGACCAAAATCTTTATTGACCGGAGTCCCATAACTTCCTGGCAATCACCAAATATCTTGAGCAGAAAAACACGCTAAAAAAAGCGTATTTCGTGTATACTCAATAACTGTGAGATTTGCAGGGCTGCTTCTGGGCAAGCACGTTATGAAGAAAGTTCCTGCCTTCAGGGCAGCAGTTATGGGGACACACGCCTCCATTTCAACATTATCGCTGCCACGTTAGCTTACAACTGCCCGAGAAGCATCTCGTTCCTACCTCTGAGGAGAAGACAATGGCCTCATTGCCCAATGAGACACGTTGTCCAGGTCTAATTAGAAACAGGAACTCTCTCACTAAAGTGCTATTTGTTCTTGTTCTTACAGCCCAAGATTTCAATAGGCTTTTTCATTGTTTTTATTATTATAATAGAGAAGGCTGTTTATTGATTTTTCTACTATATGAGTGTTTGTATACACAAAGACTTCTCCCAATGAAATGGAGCCTCCTAAAACCATAATAAAAAATAATAATAACCTCACTCAAGAGTGAAATAATTGTGGCCAGGATCACGCTTCAGCAAAAATGTTCCCCACTTCTGAACATGCCACCATAGACTGTCTGTGGTCTCACAGCGGCCTCTCAGTCTCCATGGTGGGGAGAGGACTTCTCTCCTTAGGCAGCAGAGTGCCTGGGCTCTTGCTGTATTGGATGTATTTTCTCCTCCTAGGACTTAATTTCTCCCTTGCTCTAAGCTCATCTCTTTTTTGGGCAGCAGTGGGTGTGGGCGGGTGTGGGTGGATGTGGCAGAGGCAGGCTCATGGCAGTCGTGGCTGGGATGCCCTGCTTGCAGTCCCATGGCTCTGAGGAGTGGTGGTGCTGCAGAAGGAACACTGAATGGGAAGAGCTATGGAGAGAATCGTATGGTATAAACACAGATTTTATTTCCAGAAACGTAAAGTTTTTCTTCCTGGTTTTTATTACCGATCTAGAAACTTGAACTCCCAGAAATCTTCTACCTTTTCTTTCACCCAAATTTTTCTTTTCCAGTTTCCTTGCTTCCTTCCTTGCTTTCCAGATCAAAAACTGACTTCACCCTCAAATCTGAAACAGTCCATCTCCAGATCTGAGCTCACTGGATGAAACTTGCATCTCAGGAGAACATCTCAATCTTTTGCCAATACTTCTAATGCCGCTTTTAGCATCTTCTATGACTTCTTTCTAAACCTGTTCTAAATAGTTGCAAATGCTCAGGGCTGAAGACCATTTGCTAGATACAGGTCAGTACTGAAAACAGCTTAGAACTACATGATTTTCCAAGGAGCTCATCAAGAGAAGAACAAAGGAAGCAAAATTCTTCTTAGAGTTCTCAGCATTTGGCAAGGATATGTACAGACCACAGTAGCACAATGTAGCAGTGTGCGAGGGCAGATTTGTTACTGGAAATAGTCTAATCATAGCATTAAAAGTGGTCAAGTCATTCTGCTTCCAGTACCCCTAAAGTCTCTCACAAGTCTATAACATAGCTCAGTGTTCAGGGAGGTGTTGCTTCATCTAACCAACTTCTGTGTGGGTATGGGGTGAAGTGACAGTGCCGTTCCATCACTCCTACGCCTCCTCTGAAGTACCTGTTCCCTCAATAGGAGCACATTTGGTTTGTGCTTCTCTGTGACAGAGGAAATCCTTTGTTTGCTTTCTCTTCCTGCAGGGACTAGATCCAAGTCAAATCTCACCAAAGCCAGCTCCTGCTATCTTATCTTAACAGGACTTTCCAGCAGCAGCCTCATCATCTTGGCATGGGTATGTACAGCTCATGGAACCATAACCAGCCTCTAGGCGTAAAGGCACAGAGCTTTAATCTTTTGGGTGTGGACGGAGTCAAAAGACTGAATGAACCATCCACTTCTTGGTGTATCATCTTCTGTGTTCCGTCTGCCTCTGTGTCAGAGGAGCCAGACAAAAAACTTGTAATACCATTTTCCTCAGTCTGTTTCTGCAAGAGAGCATGGGGGAACGCGGAGAGAGGGTTATTTGTTGCTTGGCCCCTTGCAGAGATGTTCCCATGGGTCGGCAGCCAGTGCCTGGTCTGACTGAAGGTGCAGTGTCACTGACTGGTTGCATCCCAGTCTGAAAATGATTTCCGTTACATTTGGTTTTGACGCTTAGTTAGGAAGATGTGCTGCTGGTGAGAGACTTCCCAGACTACAGTAAAGTTTCATTTTTCCTTCGTGCTCTGTTTATGTTGTGAGTGGCCTCTCAACTGTGCAGTGGGCGTTGGCACAGACACATGAAGTGCCTTCCTTTCCCTTGACCGAGAGAGTCATAGGTGAGGCCACGTGGGAAGGGAGGATTGATGAAGAGATGTGTGCAACGTAGGATGGTTCTTTGGTCACACTGCTAGGCACTGTGCAGCACGGTAGCCTTTCTCACCCTTTAGAATATGAAATGTGATAAGACTTTGTTGGTCGTCCTCTTGTGCTTCCTGGGATGGGAAAGCAGCCTTGGTGCCTGTGGTGAGCCATGACTCCTCTCTGAGGGACAAAGCTGGTCTTCCCTGGCTTGTTGCAGTTGCACACTTGGGTCCAACCTTGTCATGAGCTCTGGGAGCTGATAAGGACACTGACGTTTAATGGGCTAGTGGGCCCTCATCAGCAGCTCTGATAAGGAGCCAAATCTTTCTTGTAAACACTGTAAATCCAGGTTTAGAATTTGCCCAGTCAAATCCCCATATAGATAATGCATGAAAAGGCAGTTTCCTAGCTCTAATGTGCTGATTATCACATCCACAAAAGCTAAACTCTCACTGTATAGGAACCAGGTACCTGAAAGCTTCTTGCAGATCTGGCCTTTACTGCCATGATTCAGTGGGAAAAGGAAAAAACAACAAAAAAAGAAGGTCTTATGGAACTGGGTGCAAAGCAATGGTTGTCTACGTGTGTTTAACTTTGAATGTTACTGCAAAACCTGATGAAACAGAAATAACCCTTAAGAAAGGGTTGGTTTGGTTTCATTTAGGATTGCTTAAGATTGTTTAGGATTGTAGTCTCTGTCTCCATGTCTGTAGATAAAACTGACAATAACAAGGTTGACTGCAAAGTAAAGTGTCTTCTATGTATGTATATGCTGTGATTGATTTGTCTGTGTAATGGCTGACAGTCGTCCTCGTTTCTGAAGACAAGAAGGATGGTGTATGTCCCATCAGCTGGGTGCAGTCAGTCGGTCCAGCACTGTTATTAATCAAGGCCAAAATGTGCTGAAGATAATCTAAGAACTCCTGTGTATTTAAATAAGCTTTGGGCTGGGGTGCATATGGCAGTTTTTCCGGACATCTCACGAAGTNTATTAATCAAGGCCAAAATGTGCTGAAGATAATCTAAGAACTCCTGTATATTTAAATTAGCTTTGGGCTGGGGTGCATATGGCAGATTTTCCCGGACATCTCACGAAGCAGCTTTCAGAGGATTATGTGGGAGTGGAGTCCAGTGATGAGTGGAGTCTAGTGGGAGTGGAGAGCAGCAATGAATGGCATACATTAGGGGTCAGTATTGGGACCAGCACTGTTTCACATCTTTGTCGGCAACATGGACAGTGGGATTGAGTGCACCCGCAGCAAGTTTGCTGATGACACCAAACTGCGTGGTGCCATCGACACACTGGAGGGAAGGGAAGCCACCCAGAGGGACCTTGACAGGCTTGAGAGGTGGGC
>VZSC01010948.1:40455-132436 GCA_013398225.1 Steatornis caripensis | reverse complement strand
AGAAGGCTCCTGGGAGACCTTATAGCAGCCTTCCAGTAGCTGAAGGGGGCCTGCAAGAGAGCTGGAGAGAGACTTTTTACAAGGGCATGTAGTGATAGGACAAGAGGTAATGGTTTTAAACTGAAAGACGGTAGATTTAGATTAGATATTAGGAAAAGATTCTTCACTATGAGGGTGGTGAGACACTGGAACAAGTTGCCCAGAAAAGATGCCCCCTCCCTGGAAGTGTTCATGGCCAGGTTGGATGGGGCTTTGAGCAACCTGGTCTGGGGGAAGGGGTTCCTGTCCACGGCAGGGGAGTTGTAACTAGATGATCTTTAAGGTCCCTTCCAACACAAACCATTCTATGATATCATTGATATCATTGTCAAAGGTGGATCTGACCTTTGGGACTGTGTGGTCCATCACCACCAGGCTGTTACAGCCCTCTGTAAAAACATTCTGAGCCTTGTTTCCCTCCTGTGCCAGACATGCTGGCATCACCACCTATGGCCAGGCATTTGCCATCAGTGATGTCCCCACCATCTAAAGAGCCTTTGGGCCTTACCCCCTCTGTGCAGGCTCACTTATCCAGGAGTTTTAGGTAGCTGTGGAAGGAAGTCTGGCTTCTGTGTCTTCTCTTGAATGGGCTCTGAGAGCAGTGGGGTTTATGTGGATACACCTAGTATCAGTCTCCGGTGATCAAAACAAGTATAGCACTCTGCTCGGAGATTATGCTATTCCCCATGTGCTATGGGAGATGAAGGTCACGTGCTGGCTTTAAACTAAAGGCTTCTCAGATGGGGTTGATACATGATGTGGGATGTCAGACTTGTTTAGTTTTCTCCGGTAAAACTATCCTTTTTCCTTTTAATCTAGAAAATCCATCCATAATGAGTTGCAGGATTGTGCTATATGTCTTGGGCAAACAAACAGCCCTTTAAAGACAGATCCACTGACAAGTGCTGAAAGTCTTGCGTTCACTCTATGGAAACAGTCAGACTGATTCTCTGCTCAGAAGTTAATTGCTATAAATGATAGAGGAACCAGCCTCTCTCCTCAGCCCTATGTTTCCAAATATCTCCTGGAGCCAAATCAAGACACAGCACAATGGGTGTTTTAACACACTTGTCCCTACTTCCCCCCTTGCTAGAAGCAATGTCTGGAATACAGGTTGTAAATCAGGTCCTACAGTGATTGATCCGTGTGCCAGCAAGTGAAGCATAAAAATAGCAGTATGGTTGAAAGGACATAAAAAAAAGGCAAAACAGACCATTATTATTTCTGAGCTCAAGGGAAAGAGCAGTTCAATCTGACTTGCCAGCCAAGTCTGAGTAGCCCTGGCTTGTCTAAAAAGCACAGACAACTGCTTTGCTCCCTCCTCCACAGCTGTGTGCCTCCTGTAAACAAGGAGCCAGCCTCATTTTCTGCCCTGTGAACCTGGCACCCAGAGGTCTGACTCCTTTCAGGATCTTCTTTCGAACTTCTTTGTGTGCTCTAAATCAACTCCTGCTTTTCTCTGGCTGTGAAATGACATACTGGCATGGCGAATTCCATCTTTGCTCTCTGTAATGCCTTCATAAAAGCTGCTGACATGCCGGCCATACGTTTGAGACAGTTTTTCTCCCTTATCTTTTGCTGAGGGGACTATTTCTATGGATTGCATAGCATTACAAGATGTGGAAAATTCATAGCTTAACTATTCTGACAGCTTAATTGGGAGTCAGAAGGTTCTGTCTTGTTAATGTTTAAATAACAAGAACTGCTGCTCCAGGAGGAAACAGCTACAATAGAATAGCAATACTTTCATTAAAATAAGAAGGTGAAAATAGAGATAGGAAGGGAAAATCTGCTGCTAATCATTTTGTCATTAATTAAAGCAAAATAGTGATTAATAATAAGCATCTCAGTATCTTAAGTCTCTTGCAGGACTCATCTGTCCACCATTGTTGTATTACAAAGCAGCACTGTGTAGAACTGAAGCAACAAGGAAGAATCTTCAGATGAAAAATGTCTTTAAATATCGTTCATATACTTAAAATAATCTTCAGGTATGGATGGGCAAAAGTAGTAATTAAATAGTTTGGTAACCATTACTGTCTGCACGGAGTGTAGCTGGTTTTTTCCTAGGAGACAGCTTCACCATTTCCTTTCTTTTGTTGCATATGCCTGGAAAACTCTAGTAAACCTCCTTTCCACTGTAACACGCACATGTGTACGCACACACATGCACGCATGCAGGCATGCACATACACTGAGTCTGTTTTATATATATATATATATATACTACAAAGTATTGAGGGATTTTCTGTCACAGGGTTCTGTCATTACTCAGGTGGCCCCAGTGCCGTTAAGCTCACTGTTAAAAAAATGCTTTTGTTTCTGAGTATGACACAGTCCTCATTTAACTGCAGACACCAGCAGGCATTCTGATCTGCCTCTTACTTTCTTCGTGCTGCTTCAAAAGTCCCAAAAGATTCTGATCATTCTTAAAGGAATCAAGTAAGAATTCCCACTCCTGTGATTTAATGCTTTCTTAAGATTTCTACTTTCCCCACATCTGTTAGGTACCTGTTACACCTTCACTAACTGCTCATAGACTTGTGCTGTGTCTTCTGTGTTGTCACCACCAATACTTTCTTGCCAGAATTTTTGACCACTTTTTATTCTTGGAAACATGCATTAGTATTAAAAAAGACCTAATAATGGTTTGTGTTGTGTCCTCGGTTTCTCAGGAAAAACTTGTCTTGAACGGCTTGAAGATTTCTGCTGGAAGTATGATGGCTATGTCCAGCCGTATATCTCTGAATGTTAAGGTCATGTCATTTTCAATGTACCACTCTAGAGATATTTTCTAATGACTGTGTTTTTACTTCTCTGCGCGTGCTTTGGCTCCAGGGTTAGCAGTTTGGATGCGTCCTCTTTGGCCAGAGCATCTGTGATAGAAGTAACATTGTATGCCAGGCAGTGAAGGGGTTTTTTCTTGGCTTAGTCTGTTTTGCCATGCATGTGCTTTAAGCTAGTATCCATATTAATTAAAATAATCCTAAGCAAGGCAAAAATCAAGGCAATTATCAAATACATCAAAATGTTAGTACCCAAGCCTTTGTATATGCCTATCAGCATTAGTATGATAAACCCAAACCAAGTCTTGAGTAACATACTACTCAAAGCATGATAAAACTCTACAATATTCTTATAGGCTTCCTCATTTGCTGAAGGGTCTTTTCAGACACATTTTCATGGGTCTTTTCTGACAGTTAACTTCAAAGAAGTTTCAATGTGGCATGGACACTTAGTTCAATTTAGGAGTGGCTTGCTTCAGTTTATTTTAAACCCATTCAGCCTTGGGGCTGAGCTACTTGGTCACATTACAGCCATTCAATAAGCTGCCTTTCAGTGGCTGAGTCTGCAGTGAGGCTGAGTCAAGTTGAAAGAGGATTTGCTCTGCAGTACACAAACGCATTTTGATAGTTATACGCCCTTGTCTTCTGAAGGGAAAGAGAGAGGTAAGACTGTTTCTAAAGGCACAGTAATATATGCCTTTGCTGAGGTCCAGGTTGAGAGAGAACCGTTCCCTGCATTCCTATAGCCTGCTCCATTGCTGTCAATCCCCATACCTTGCAGTCTGTGTAACTTGTTCTCTCGTTGCTGTTAAACGGGTCCTGTAAAATGATGTGATCTGCTGATGGCTTCCCCCCCAACACATACTGTTAATCCACCTCAGATGATCAGCAGCTAGAGCCTGCACCTTGTACTAACCCCTTGCTGTAAACCTCTTGGACACTGTTTCATGCAGCTATTTGTGGATTATCTAGCTCAGACCTTAATTTCAATAGACGCAGCTTTATTAAGCTGTCAAGCCCAGGTAGTAAGGTTACTTTCTCACCATGTCCAAGAAACCAGTATCTTGGTGTTAGGACTTAGCTTATCCAGGGATCATTTTGACATCTGAAGAAATAACCTGAATAGACCCTGAAATGCTAGCTAAACCCTCTGTTTATGCTTTTTTTCTTAATTGACACACTATTTATCCTTTCCATGCTGATGCAACTCCATCTATAGCATTTAGTTTTTGTCAAAGGCAAGAAGCTGATGCGAGCTGAGGACTTATGAAAAATCTAAGGCTTCATGAGACACCTGAGGACTGGTGAGCAGATTTATGGGTAACAAAAAATGAGATGTCTGCAGGCACTAAGGAAAAAAGTACAAGCCTGACAGTATTTATCTGAGTGCTTCAGATTGGTCACTGTACCAAGGACAGTCCAGCTGCAGAAGAAAGCAAAGGATGTAGGAACAAGTTGGAGAAATGTAAACAGGCCAGTACCTTCATCATGTGGATAAGGGGCATCTCCCTTACAAGCAGTTCAGAAAGGGGAGGTATACACAAGCATAAGAGTTTTGGTTTCCATGTACATTAGCCCAGGTCACTCATAAAAGAAAGTCTTAACTTGTCCCCATCATCATATGTTTATTACCACTCAGTACGTTATGCTAGGAACACTTTCCTGAACTGTGCCCATGGCCCAAGATTTCATAGGTGTCTTTGCTGATGGAGATACCTACACTAAAGATCCTCAAAAGCTCTAGCTTTTACTGTGCCACTGCTTCTGCTCCCCATGCTGTTGCTTAGCCCACTGCAGTCGAGGAAGAGGTGGAGAAGAGGGATGCAACAGAAGTGGAAGTCACTCTTCTAAGCCNGGAGATACCTACACTAAAGATCCTCAAAAGCTCTAGCTTTTACTGTGCCACTGCTTCTGCTCCCCATGCTGTTGCTTAGCCCACTGCAGTCGAGGAAGAGGTGGAGAAGAGGGATGCAACAGAAATGGAAGTCACTCTTCTAAGCCAGCCCTAAAGAGATCAGCTGAACTTAAACACCTGCTGTGTAGGAGCTTCATTTCCCGAGACAAATGACTTAGGTACCTATGTAAGGCATTGCAACTATCCCTCTTTGTTTTGCCAAGCGAGGAACTTAGAGACCAGAAATAACAGGCAGCTTTCAAAGGCAGCTCCTCCTGAAACAAGGAGAGGAATGACATGCGGGGTTCAGTCACTCTGTAATTGAAGCTTAGAGTATGGAAAAGCCTTTATGGAGCCTCTATAGAAGACAAGCACTCAGCCGGTGAACGAGACAAGTTGTTTCATTCCTTCATTTTCTCTGAAATGCCTTTGTTTTGCAGGAGAAAGGCCGTTGTTCCTTGTTAATGTCACCCCTGATTCTGCAGGGAATTTGCAGGCTTTGGAGCCTTCTTGGACTGGTTGACGTAGTCTCTGTTTACTACAAGGCACAAGGAGGAGCAGGGGGCTGCTGCAGGCTTCCTGCATCAGACGCAAGGTCGTTGTAGGTCAGGGGAGAGAAGATCCCATGGGGACCCAGATGCTCCAGAGCTGTCAGGACCTTGCAGCTGAGATACCAGCCTTTCAGCTAAGCTTCTAAGAAGCATCATTTCTCACAGCAGTCAATTTACTGTTTTCATAGATTAGCTATAGATTATTGCATCCTGTTTAAAAGGAAGCTTTAAGGCTTCTTGATGCAAATCCTGCAAAGGGGAAATCGCTACCCTCCAACTCTTTCCTTGCAGCCCGCTGCAGGGCTTGTCCCAGGCGTCTGTCCCCCATGCAGATGGCACCACAGCACTGACAATTTTTCCAGAAGCTCCAGAAGCAGACATGAAAGTGATTCCTAGATGCTGCTGCTTGCTAGACAAAACACAGGCGCTTTATATATAGTTTTGTTTGCTTGTCATCCAGGCCTGCACGGCTCCCTTCCCCTGGCACACAGTCCAGCAGAGCACGGCAAAATGCATGCTCTTGTTGAGCTCTAAAGGCTTCATCACTGCAAGCCCCAGACTGGGGGAGATCAGGCCAAATTTGCAGCTGAATTAAACAGCTATACCTTCAGCTTTCCTCAAGCTCTATCAGTGAAGAGACTCACTTAAACTCTCACTCAATGACATGTCTGTGATTTCCACCACTTCTCTGTTAGCTTGCTATGCATCACCGAGTTCGCAGAATTGAGGCAAATTCATGCAGTTTACTCTCTGAGCTGCTGGGACAGCAAGAGTTAAGCAACTGAACTGGAAATCTCATGAGATCAGGCTTTTCTAGTGGGAAGACATCCCATACTTCCTGCTTTTTGATGTGCTGGAAATACTTTATGCTCAGCCTTTCTTGTGGTATCTTGGCACTACTTCTGTAAATAGTTGAAGGGACATAATCAACATAACAATCATGCTTCTGTCTAAAATGTTTTCATTACTCCAAGTCATGACTAAAAGAGACAGAGATTAAGGTCTCTTTCATTCAGGCTCTTAAGCATGAACCAGCTTTCCTAAGTGTCAGCCAGATCATGCCCTAGAAGATTTAGGATTTGAATTTAGGACTGTGTTGGCTTTGCTGACAGTGTGCGTAGAGGAAGTTTTGACTACTTGTTCCCATCTCCACCACAGTTTGCTGCCCCTTTGGTTGTACTGTTACAACTCTGTAAGCGGCTGCCCAGTCAACCTGATCGCTTGCAGGATTTGTATTAGAGGTATTTGCCCCTTTTTCTTTTTTCTTTTTTTTTTTTTTTGAGAGAGAGAGAATCAGAACAATTTCATCACTCTGCTTTTACAGTGGCACTCCAGCATCTGCTTTTTGGGCTGAACCGAGGGGATTGGAAATCCAGGGCAGGACAAAGCACTCAAGGTGGGAAGCTCAGAGACCTGCAGACAGAAGTGCTCAGTGTTGCTGGCTGGTACTTTGCCCTTTGGGTTTTGCACTGGAAGTCCAAAGGTCAGTGCATATATACTCATCACAGCTCGTCTCAACTCACAGACCTGAAATGAGGTTTCTACTCTCTGCCCTGAGACTATCCTCTTGTGTTGCACAATCCGCCTGCATGTACGGCCTGGTATTAGCTGTGTGTTCTTTAGTAGCATTTCTTATTACATTCATTGTATTTTCTGTAACCACTGAAATGATGCCACCAAGCAACTATGAAAGTCCTGAGAATATGGATTTAGCAATGGAGATAGAAAAAGGTTCCAGTCGTAAAATTAGTGTTCAGAGCTGCACTGAAACTTAGCAAAAGTTCAAGGCTGTTTGGAGCCAGTGCATTAGTTTGTCATTATCTTCCGTCTAAAACCAGTTTTGGAGTTGCCTGAGGTTTATAAGCATATGAGCAGGCCTGTGCTAGTGAACAAACGCTTCCGACAGAAACACTGACACTGGGATGACATTTCTGGATGCACTGGCATGCTCGTGGGGTATGCTGATGAGAAAAACTTGTGCACAAACTGCGTTTAAGTTGTGAAATGTATTCTCAGAACGTGTAAAGTGTGCAAACAACTGTCCTTAAAAGTTCACCTGTCATGTCCTCTTTTCACTTCTACTTTCTATCCCTTTGATTTCCTCAGCATGCTGCACATGTCCCCTCTTGCAGGGGAGACGCAGACCCGCCATGTGCCATACACTAGTGGGAATGACAGGACAAATTCTTCCAAGGCTGCCTAATGACTGCTCCAGAAGGTACAGCACAGGAGTGGATTAAGACCCTTCAGAAGCCAGGAAGTCTCTAATTTATTGTCCTTTCAAATAAACAGCTTTAGCTTTTCATTTCTCCACTTACATTAATCACGCAAGTCATGAGCCACTTGGAGAACTGCAGCCACCTCAGGGCTGCCTGTAATTTTGCGTGCTTCACTTGGAGCTCTGCTTGTTCAAGTTTCCTTTCCCACTGTTTCTGTGAAGACTACAAGAGGTGAACCAAATAAGCTTCTTCCACTCCACAACCAAAGCCTCCACCGTGTGTTGCACCAGCCATAAGGGAGAGGAGACTGAGGAGGCTATAAAAATCACCTTATTGATGTTGCCTCTTGTTCTTCTGCCCACCTTTTCACTCAAGTCTTCTTAGCCTTCTGCTTCCTCATGTCTTATCATACTTTTGAAGAGTTTCAGGAGATTTACAGTATTCTCTCATATTTGTTTTTCAAGCTGTTAGCGAGCTTGCAAGCACTATGATCAATATTAACAAAAATCTGTCAAGAGGAATGGGCTTCTCTCTGCACAAATATGTACTCCCTCCTGAGTTCTTGTCAGTTTTTGACTTTAAATATACTTGTTTTAATTTTTGGTCTTTATTTAAGAAAAAACTTAAAAGAGTATAATTTTTCAAAATATGACATCTTAACTGAACAACAGATAGGACCAGACAAGCCCTATGCTCCTTGAACACAGGGTCATTTTGGTCTATGTAGAGAAATAATGTCAGTCTAACGTTTCTGTGATGTAAATCTGAAATACTCTGGTTTTGAGTGATACTTGAATCTGAATCCAAACTGAGCTCAGTTTAGCTTCAGCTCTTGTATCCAGTATATTTTTCACTGGCCTGGAGGACAGGAACCTGGAAACAGGAGTTGGTTCCTCTGCATGGTATTCACATTTTTATGCCTGGGAGCTCTTTCTGCCTAAACTCTCATTTTGATCTTCTTACATGTAAAACCTCTAGCAAGCAGCTGAGTTTCTTAGTTTCTTGAACTGTAAGATGTGTTTGATGGTATTTGCCTATTCCTAATGTCCTGAAATCTCTGGAAGGACAAAACTCTTTCAAAGCAAAGCTAATGAAGAAGAAAGGCAAGCAGGATGTAAGAAAAACACTGAATTTTAAACAATACATACAAAACCAAGTGGAAAATAAGGAATTCTTATGACCAAGGAGGTTTCAGTGAGCAAGAAGGTACTGCAGGAATCTTCTCTCTGACCAATGCTGTTTGATATTCTTACTGCAGATCTGGTGTACCACAGAGACTGATGCCTTGGAAGTGCTTTTATGAGATTAAATTGAAAGTTTTATATCTAGCAGTAGAGAACTTGGATCATTTTTATATGATGCGAGACACATACTGGAGAACAGTGATCCTGAAAAAAGTTCTGCGTATGATGTAGTGGCTAAAAGGAACTGTTATGATCCTGAGGCATCCATCAGGGGTAGGACATTACTACTCTTCAGAGTACCTCTGCCAAAGTAGCACATTCCACCTTCATTTTTCTTTTTTCAAAACCGTATTGGCCAATTTTAAAAAAAGGTTTTTTGAGCCTTCAGTGTAAGTTCTAAAATGAAAGATTTAAGGAATCCAGATTTTATAGTTTATTTATAAGAATAAGTTGAGAATTTCACAAATGGTGTGGTTACAGCCTGTAAGTATTTGCTTGTGGAGAATGCATTCAATAACAGTGGGCTTTTTGACTTACGAGACAACGGCGCAGCATTCAGGAGCTAAAGGATGATGTCAAGTAATCCAAAGTGTAAACAGTATGTAGCTGTTTTACCAGCTTTACATTTCTAAACAAGGAAAAATTATTATCTTAAGACATGGATTGTCATTCGTTCAAAATTTTTTATCTCCTGTAAAGGAATTTTTCCATGGTATTGTGTGTGGGGTTTTGTTGATCAGCAGATACTTAAATGAAATGATCATAATGATCCTTTTTGGCCTCAGCTGTAAAAGCATAAGAATTTTTTAAAAAATCAGCACTTTTTTACATTGCTGATCAGAACCATCTGAAAGTGCCAAAAGAAATTAAGGTGTTATTTCAGGGTATTAATGGCTAACTCTGTACACAAAACTTCTCTCTCTCTCACTAATTTCCTTTTATTATGTAGCTCTTCACAGAAAGAAGGCTTTCCTCAGAATGTATCTATCCAAATGACTCTCTGTTATATGACGCTGTATTTTTAATCCCACAGCATATGGAAAGCATTCCCTTGTACTGAAGAGATATCATCTTATGAAGTTGAGATTTTGCTTGCCCTAGTGGCTCAGAGTCAAAGGAATATCCCTTTTGGGCTTCCAGAGAGTGACAGAATAAAACATACTTCCATGTGCACACATTAAAGTTATGCTAGATACATGTATGTTTGCGATTAGTAGCTCAAAGTCCTGACCTCTGTGTTCCCTGATTGACTAGGATGCGTTTCTCCCTACCGCAGAGGGCCAGCAGAAGGCCTATGCGCAATTTAAGCTTCACTTCGATGCAGTTTTGAGTACTTTCATGGGACGTGGGTGGGCAGGAGGTTTCACTCGCTGGAAATATTTACATTTCAGTTTGGAAACAATTTTACTAACCAATGAATTATTTTCTTTTAAGCCTTTACAGACCAAGGAACATTGTCACATAATTCCATTACTGAATCCAGCACATTTTTATGAAATTACAACACCTCTCTTAGGAAGATATTAAAGAATGATTTAAAGACTTAAAGGTATGACAAATTTACCACTTCTCTCAATGTCTTATTCCAATACATAATTGCTTTTCATTTTGACTTGGAATTTTAGATTTATCTTCTAGCCATTGAATGTTAATGCACTTTGCTGCTAGCTTGGAGTCCTAAGACGAATCACAATTTGAACATGTGACAGAGATAAAATAGCTCAAAAGAGTGAATAGTAATATATGTATCTCTCTTGATACTAGTAAAATTGATTGTCAAATGGTCACACATTGTACCCACAGTGAGTGTTGGAGCTGAAGAAAGAAATGACATTTCTCTGAAGATGGTGGCTCCCTTAAACATTGGGTTTATTTGGCTTTTCATGTGGCACATCATTGTGATTATCCATCAACAGTAATGCCAGAGGCTCTTGCAGTTTAGCAGGGGCAGCCCGGGACATGACTTTCATCTTGTTCAAATAAGTAGTAATATCAAAGTTCTTACAACCCTCTGAAATAGGTTAGAGACTTTGAGGTGAATATTTAGCAACTTGCACTTGTGTGGGCAAGGCAAACACAGGCTGCGGCAAACAAGGGTCTTCCAGCTTTTTCTTCAAGGTGTTCCCCATAGGGCTGAAGGTTGCAAGCAATTTGCTCGTTATTACACCAGAGTCACCAGACCGGGGCCACTTCACATTGACTCGCAAAACCCTTTCATGCTTATCAGCGTACAGCTGGATTTCCTCTGCTTTATCACACGACCACTTTTCCTGTATGGCTCTCAGCTTTGTTTGGAGTTCTCTGGGCTTGCTATTATATGCAGTTCTCTTTGATGCTGATGATAGATCTTGCAACTGTGCTCTGTGAAAGGTGCTCCTCTCCTGAGGTGTTGTATAATTGCAGGATCACTCTTATCTCATCAATCTTAATGTTTTCTAATTTTTTTGCCCCGGGGTCTTGTTTGAGGCACGGCATAAGATATCCCTAAAGAATTCCAAACTGTTTTGTTGAAATTCTTTTGAGCTTTTCATGTTGAGCTTTTTAACAAAGCAAATCTTTGAGGATGAACGTCTATTCAGTGCGCAGTTTCCCTTACGGTAGGTTGTTTTGTAATGAAGGAAGTATGTTATTCATTAGCGGAAGAATTTTTAATTGTTACGATAAGGAGAGAACTCTGGACAGTTTCACATTAATAAAACTTGTCCTCTTACATCAAGGTTTCTGCTAGGCTATTCCTTGTAGTCATTGTCTCCTTCTGAAGTGGCAAGCATGAAATGTGTACTCCCTTGTGACTGAAATGTTGAGAAAACTGTCCAACATATCAGCTATACTGTGCTCTGTAATCTTATGAATAATTTCGTATTAATTGATTCCAGTCTCTTGTTTTGACTCACTTCTGATAGCAGTATTTTTTGTTTTGTTCCCTGAATATTAAGTGTCTTCCACATTTACTTTACAATGAACTGATTCTGTACTGTCACTTTGAACTACCTACAAATTAAGATAAACAATTTCTTTAAGCTGAACCACTTTTACCATTTATTTTTTCAAAGTTATCTTGAATTCCTGCTTTAATTGATATATTTTTGTCCTCTTTTCATTCTCTAACATATCTGCCTGCCTGTTGTTACAGCAGGGAACTATAGCAGAAAAAATCTTGGCAGCAGCAGCAATGGAATAAGCTGGTGCCTAGACAAGCTCATGAATAGGTATTTTATCTTGGAATGGAGAAATGGGGCCTGCTGCACTACCCACCGGATCTGATGAAGACATAAGTTTGAGATCTTCGCGTAGCAAGTAGAAGAAGAGACTACTTCAGCAAGCAGGACTGCCATTTTTTCAAAGGTATGGCCCAGTCTGAGATAACTTCAGTCTCTTTAAAAGTCCTCTTTTTTGGAATAAAACTGTAAATGGTGTACATCTTCAGATAGCCCTCACAGATTGGAAAGGACAGATTTGAAAGGGAGGGTAAGAATTAGAACTATTGGAAGATATATATAGTACACCCATGGGAATGGGAGTTGCACACAACATGGGGTTATACCCATGAAAATATACTGCGTACGAAGTTTCTTCTGCTAAATGTTATTGAGAAAGCTCAGAGAGAAGTTTAGCCGCTCATGGGAATAAGGCAGTGTCCTCATCCTCAGGTGTGGGTGCCCGTGTGGATGTCCAAGGGAGAAATATGCAGGGACACCAAGGCTAGCTCTAGAAATGAAGGTAACATTGCAGGAAGAGCATCACGCTTCACCTTTTCTTGGGTGAGAAAAAAAATACATTGATACAACTTTTCTTAGCCCTTATTCCCTCTCCGTCCTGGATAGAGACAAACACTCACTATGAATTACTTAGCCCAGGGTAATTAACAGAAAATGGCTACAGCTCTCATATTGCCCAGCATCAACAGCTAGTGGCGGCAGCAAGACTGCTATATGCCAGAAAAGGTCTATGAAGAAATGGTGTATCTCTTTTTTTAGGGAAATGCATAACTCCCAACAAGCAGGTGCACCGACAAGAAATATCCAGTTCTCTGCTTTCTGGCAACAAAATGCACAGACCATAGCACAAGCGGCTGCTAACTGTGAAGGACACACAGGACCGCAGTCCTCTTACATGTTGAAAATGAATGCTGCGACCTTAGTTTCAGAAGATCAGAACATCCCCATTTATTGAGCACTCACTAATTACTGGAGTTTATAACCAGAAAGTTAACCAAGTGAACCCTGTGGGTAGGCAAACCCAGGCAATTTTTCATTGTGTGTTATCATCTGGGTCATATCGCTATATCATATGCAGGGAAGAGAAAGGGGAATTTAGTCTACAACTGGGCCTTCACACCCTTTGGCAACATATTAAGTTGAACAATCCGTGTAAGTATATTCTATAATTTCAACCTCCCTGGATATGACAGACGCTTCATGCACAAAGTTTGCTTTCAGCATAATTTTTTACCATTTCTTAAATAAACCCAATTGCACATTTCAGCTTGTTTAATGGATAGAACATTCAAAGGCATGGAACAAAACACCCACCTTGGGCTGCTGCTCTGAGTTGTGGCACTAAGCACTTACCTTACTGCACACTGTGAAATATTGACCATTTGAAGTATTCCCTTCCTCCTCCCTAATCTTTCAGAGGTCAATATAGAACTTCACATCCACACAAAGCTAACCTGGAAGACTGAATGCATTACTTACTGTCATGTGAATAGAGCTGCAGTCAATATCTGGTTAATATTTGCCATATGCAATGTGAGATATACTTTTGTGATAGCTGAGAGCTAACAAGACTATTTACAGAGCAGAGGGGGTTAAGTGTGCCACTCTTTTTCCCTTTCCTCTCTGCTAAGAGGGCTGTGTTTGCACTCACTGAAACCAAGACATGGTGTGACCTCAGCTGTCAGGGATTAGTTGAGTTTTTATTTGGCTTTGATGGGTGAATACAGACAAAGATAAACCATCTAGTCTCAAGTGGATGGAAAATAGAGATACAGGTCCTGCGCACTGTAGTGTTTATACGTCACTGCTCAAAATCGCAGGTAGTCAAGGGAGAGGTAATGAGAGGGGGTAGTTCCGCCCTCAACTTTTAAGGTGTCAAGTTGCTTTAAACAAGACAAATATGTACACACACCAAAACTCCTCTGAGATATCTGGCATCAAACCACTTTAAAGAACATGAAGTTTACCCTAATGTTTGGCTGAAGAATGTTTTGTGGGGAGAAGGTCTGGCAAACTTAGGGCAAACGCTGCAGCCGTGGGTCACCCCGCATGGTTACCCAGGGAGTTTGGGAGAGGTCAGAGCAGCTCACAGTCATCCTTTAATGTGGTGAAATTGTTGCTGTATATATTATACATGAGCAATGGCGGGCATGTGTCTGGTGGTGTGTCGTGTGAACATTTCAATATGAGCTCTTTGAAGTATGGAGATCAGACCAGCAGTTGCAGGAGGCACCCTTGTAAATGAAAAAATAATTAAAAAAACCCCCAATCATCATGCTGAAGAAGTACTGCACAGCGGGCTGGGAACCCTAGTGACCTTCCAGTGTCGACTGCAAGGCGTGTTTGACAAGTGGGCTGATCCAGCGTGATTTCCGATATCCTGAACTTTTTATTGCAACCTTTTCCTGTGTTCTCAAAGTGTAGTGGGCTTATACCTGCTGGTCTCATTTTTGCAGCGATCAGAGATAAAGAACTCAATCGTGAGGCACAAGTAGCAATGCTTTCCATTTCTAATGGAGGAATAGGCAACCAATTTTAGAGAAGTGTTGTAAAAGCAGATATTTCAGCACTTGCAAAATGATGCTCTTTTATGCCAAAAAATCAACAGAGAGAGAGGATTTAAGTTTTGTATAAAAATGACATGATTTGGAATGATTTTTTAAAATCTCTTGACTTTCCACTGACTCTTTTCTCTGTAATTGAGACAGAAGAGTAATTCAGTCAGAAGATTATGTCGGTTGGTTTAATACACAGGTTACGGTTTCAGAGAAGCATTTACTTGCCTGCACACTGGACATCTGGAAACATTCCCCTGCCACATTTTATTAGAACATTGAAATCACCTCGTTAAATGATATGGAGAGATTTAGAAAGCAGGGTAATTGTTTGGAGATCAATCACAGATTAAACTTCCCATGCCATTTTAATATGTTCTCATTTACCGCCACAGACACTCATTCTGACCATTGACTATGCCATTTAAATGATTCTCATCACAGACTTCTAGGTTTTCTGTGCCTTCTCCTGCTGAAATGACCCCTGCAGCATTATCCT
Source organism: Steatornis caripensis (assembly GCA_013398225.1). Classification (NCBI taxonomy): domain Eukaryota; kingdom Metazoa; phylum Chordata; class Aves; order Caprimulgiformes; family Steatornithidae; genus Steatornis; species Steatornis caripensis. The sequence continues at coordinate 117,491 of VZSC01010948.1, read as the reverse complement.
GTCTTTGTTGTCGAGCAAACGAGCTGACAAGCAACGAAGCACATATGGCAAATTATTATTTTAGTACCAGCTGTTGCTTTTTTTTAAAGCTTAAATAGTAGAACTGGGGCCGGATAGAGAATCTCAGCTGTTTATTCACATCTATTCTCTCAAATTCCCGAGTGGAGCTTTATTCATCACAGTATGCCACAGACTAGATGAAATGGGGAGTCTACTGTTGTGATCAGAGGAGATTTGGGGCGGATAAGAGGGAGTTCCTGGAGGGGTTTGGAGGCTGAAGGCAGGTGAGCATGAAGCGGTGCAACGGGGAGAGCTGCGGTCCCTGCTGGCTGCCGCCGTCAAGGCGTCCACAGATGCTGAGCTGGTGTTCCAGGTCTCAGAGCAAGAGGCTTTTTAGGGAGGAATAGCACTGTCAGCCCAGGGGTGGGGGGAATCAACCTGCCCCAAGCCTTTGGAGGGTGCAGCAGGTGGAAAACAGCAGTTGCACCAGTGTGGATAGGCACTGGGTGTGTGATGATGCTGGACAGGGCACTAAATTTTAGCAGGCACATTGGAGAATAGGTTAAGGCTCTGCCAGGGGAAAAAAAAACCAGCTGAGGGAGCTGCCTTTTTGCCTAGCTATGCATTGTGGTGCTCAGTGAGTGTCTGTGCAGTCAAGGGAGCTTGCGAGATGCTACAGGCTTGGAAAGGGTCAGTAAGTGTCAGAAATTAATGACGAGGATCATCTCACCTGAAGGAAGAGCACGTCATGAAAACTCAAACAGTGCACAGATCTCTGGTAGAGAGGAGTAAATGGTCCAGGCTGTTATCAGCGGCATAATTCAACACCTGAAAAGTATCCACATGGTGACTGATGTGTTAGTGGGAAGGAGGAGACCATCAGTGCAAAGGGGAAGTTGCTGAGAGGTTTTGAGCAGCGTTATTGATAAAGACTTCTAAGAAAGAAAAATTACAAACCAAGAACCTCTCTTGGACTGGCACAAGTGTCCTAAAGGTGATGGGACAGAGCTGGCACTACTGAAAAAGAGAATGTTTTCTGTGATGAAAGGAAAATATTCCAAAACTGTGCCCTGTATCAACCTTTTTACCTTCTTTGCAGAGAGAACTAAGAGAATATAGTTCCTATATGTTGGACTTACAGTCTATGGCAAGATTTTTTCCTTCAAAACTCTATACAATTGATGTACTTACATAATTGTATATCCTTTATGCTCTTTTCATGCAAACTTGCGCACTGCAAAGAACCATTCATCAGGTTAATTTTAATTCTCATCTTAATCCGTTTCTGTCCCACTCCAAATTAATGGTGTGCAGTTTTGTTCCTCCCTTTAACAACCGTAAATAGAAAGCAGGCGGGAAGTCAGGAGTGTTGACAAAAAGCAGGAAAAGGAGAAGAAAAAGCCCCGAGAAAATGACAGGCACACGTGGCACACTCTGATCTCACTGTAACGAGGAGACTTTTAAAGGCTTGCACTTGTGGGTCATTTCCCCCTACCGTATGGGGTGTTCATTTTAATTCGTAAAGAAGGATCACAGCGCTCCAGTTTTAGGCAAATAGACTGTGGATACATTTTTGTAACTGAACTGGGATGATTTTTAAAATGTCTAATAGTTCTCCTTGCTTTGAATTTCTGTTAGACATGGCTTCTTAAATGTTGTGTGACCGTTGACAGCCCTGGAAGGTAGTCTCAGGTCACTTTTTCTTTGCTTTGATTCAGGCATCAAAAGAGATATAGCTCTTTTCCACATCCAGCTTGCAGCTGTAGAGTTTCTCTCTCTCTGTCAATGTGTTTTACTAGTTTCTTGTGTTTCTGCATGGCTCTGCTCCATTAGATATGATCTCAGCATCATTCTGAGATGCTCAGCCGTTGATGCTGCCCACAGGTAGGCTTGCTCTGGGAGATTGGCTTGCCTAGCATGGAAACCCAGACAGACAGCAGGAATTCAGTATGGACTTAGCGTCTGTCCCTTAAGGACAACTTGGTTGTAACCAGCTCAACCCATACATCCAGCAAAAGTAAATCTGCATTCGCATATGCTTTATGAAGAGAGTAGAGACAGGGTTGCTGTTGTTTCACCTCCACGCAAGAGCCCCAGACACCTGTGGGGGTGGCCATGAAGTGAACTCTTCTAGAAATGAAAGATCGACTCTTACCTGTCTAGTTCAATGGGATCTAGGACCTTCCACACAATTTGGATAAAGTGCCTTTTAACGGTCTCGGTTATTGACTGCCCTTTGATGTTACTCTCAATATTTGGACAGTCAACATTTGTGTTTCTGCTCCTTTGGTCTTTGTGGAAATGAAAAATGTTTTACTGCTTTCACAAAATGTCACACTTCAGATGTACATTGGTAGTATTTCGCAGGAGTTTTGTAAGCCCTCTTGCCTGTTTCCAGGGCTCTCAAGATAATTTTTCTCCCACTTCAAGACTTCAGGCTGAATTCAGCTAAGAAAAATGTGTACTTATTTCTACAAAATGTAGAATCACAAGTGCTTCCATCTTTGCCTGAAAACAAAATACCTTGGTGTCTTCACCACATCCCTAGTCTCATACCTGCTCATTCCCACCCCAAGAGCACTGCTGTCCTCCTGTGTACCGGCTCGATCCCCTTCCTCCCTGGGGACCACGTCACCTGTCCTTGTCCCCCAAACTCCACTGAGCTCCCTGCCATGCAGGGCAGCAACTTCTCTGTCCTTCATTGTCATGGGAAATCAGCAGCTTGAACACCAGGTCAGTTCTCACCCATGTGCAAATCCTCCTGTCTTGGGGAAATTCCCAGGACCCAGGCAGTGTCAATCCTTCAAGGCTCCTCACCCAAGGTGTGAAGGTGCAGGTAGAAGGGATCCACAACAGCAGGGTATCGTGCTGCTTACTGCCTGTGAATTTGGTGTAACCCGAGCAGTTTGGGACACGAGAGCCGTATGCTGTGAGCTGAGGTCATCCTCTGCTTTTGGTTGCACATTAACTTTGCTCTTTCACCCTCTGTGGTTTGTTTCAAGTTTCATACTCACCTTCCTCTGAAAACAGCAGTAAGTTTTGACCATCATCCAGCCAAAGCCCAAACCTCCCTCATCCTCAGACCCTAAGTACCGGGCTGGAGGGAGGGTGACAGGCAGAGAGGGAGGGAACGAGGACCAGCCTGATTTCCTTTCGCATGGCAGGGGACTAGCAGTAGCAAAGCCAACCTGAGTGCCTCTGAAAGCTGCCTGCTGCCTTCCCACTTCCAGAAACCCTCTCTGTTCTCTGGACTGGGAAATAATTCTTAAGGGATCTTTTCTCCAAGATAGGGGAAGCTGGAGGCCACTTACTCAGGAAGGACTTTAATGCAGTCAGGCTGGAATTGGGGAGACTGGACCTCTGGTTTTAAGCTGCCTCCTGGTCTTCCCGAGGTTAAATCATGGTATTGAGCAACAACAGAAATAACACTAGCCAGTAAACAGGGACAGGGAGTTAGTGTTAGTTTCTAGCACCAGCTTAGCTCCAACCTGTTTTGTGATGCTGGGAGACCAAAACCCCACCATGTACCTTATTTTGCCTCTTAACCCTGAGAGTTTTCCCAGTTTTCTCCTTGTTTCGCTAGGCAGTGACAAAACCCAGAGGGCCTACGCTCCTGGCCGGGGAGGCTGTCATTTCCAAGGCAGCGTTGAAAAGATTGAGGCCGATGGTGGGACCTGAGCAGGTCTTGTCCTTATCTGGGACTGCACTCCTGCTATTGCCAACTGAAGAAAGCCACAGTGGGTCAGTGGAAACGCCGCTGAAGATGTCTCCAGTAGCACACAGAGGGACAGACTATTGGAGAAAAGCATGATGCTCAGTTTTGGGGCACAGCTTTTGCAAGCGATGCCCTGGCAGCGCTCCTGGTTTGAAAACTCAGGTTGCCATAGTGGGTGCTTTTCATCCAAGCTTTCAGAGACATCACGTCAGCTGGGTTTGGTAAATATTCCAACAATGTTTTGAAGTTCCAATGAAAACAGAGAAAACCTTTGATGTCTACATACTCTTTATCCCACCATACACCTCACCGTATGCTTTTCAGCAATGATGTTTAGTCAGTGTTCGCTGAGGCCAAACGGACATAAGGTGCAAAATATTGGGCCCACTGAAGTCAACAGCAAACTTTTCCCTGGTTACAGTGAGGTTAGGCTCATGCTGAAGTAAGTCAAAGAAAGAGATTTTAGTTTCTCTGTTTCTGTCTCTCTCATTAAAAAAAAAAAGGACAACTCTGATCAGAAAATCAGAACCTCTTTTGTTTTAAAAATACCCCAAAGTTTGGGGAAAATGTAAATCAAAAATCAGGATGAAACAAGCAGTATCTGCAAGAAATATTTTTTTTTTAATTATTCATTTATTTTTGCAGGAAGGGTTTCCTTGAGCATTAATTCATGTGAGGGAACCAAATGGGGTATTTTTCTGACTGCCAGCCTGAATGTCCCCATGTCCTTAAAGCAGTATTACAAAAGCCTTCTGGGTGGATCGGCATGGATTTGTCATATTGGTTTTCTCAACAGAAAGTTTGATTATTTTAACAAAATTGTTATTCTCTTGTCGAAAATGCCTGTTCTGTAATATGGATATTTTGCGTACATTGATCACTTCAGGGAAAATTCCTATCCAGCAAGCCTATTCAATGCGCTGCGTTATTTTCCTTCTTTGTGTTTTGTTAACCAAACATAAATACTAACAACAATACTTGGGGGCTCCCACGGAGGCTCCGAAGTTTAATAAAGAATATGTTATGAGTGTTTGCCACGATACATTTCTGCTTGTTTCGAAATACAGGGCAAAACAACTGAGGCCAAAGAATGCATTGATGCAAACTGGGAATTTCTGCATTACCTGTGTGGGTGTTTAAAGGGGAGAATACTCTGCTGCTAACGTTTGATTCCAACAGATATACTAGTATATATGCATGATTTCTACTTTGTTTTCCTCTCTGCTTTTTTCCTCCTACCCTATGTTTCCTAATATTTTGACGGTGTTTTGTTTAGAAGTAGCTTTTTTCTTTTTTTTTTGTTTTAACCGTTAAGATGGATTTTAATTTTCTTTCCGTTTTCTTCCTTTTCTTTTTAATTACCTTTATTTTCTCATTCCCATTTCTCTTCCTTTCTCTCCTAGTTCTGCCTTTCTTTGTGGGAGCTCACCCTTATCCCCAATTTAGTGTGACAACACAGAAATAAACCCCTTGTTTTCAGAAGCTCCTGTCTGTCTCAGGACAAGCAATACGCTAGGCCAGCTCCCGACAAAACATAGCCTTTTTGTTCAGCATGTGCTGGCATTCAGCCGCAGCTGAATGAAACAGCTTTGTTTTAGGTGTAGATAGTACATCGGGGCTGCCTGGCAGGTGCATCTTACAGCCCGTGTCACCCAGCAGTAAATTCTGTAATTACAGGTCACGGAGGTGGAGCTCTCCTTTGATGTGACTTTTTCTGTTGTTGCAAGCGGATACAGTTTGACTGAGATATCAAATGCAGATAGCAGTAAAAATTTAATTAACAAATCAAAGCTTTTATCTGGGGTTTTAGAACTCAAGCCAACAGGTTTCTTCAATCTAAAGAAATCACAGAGACGGAGGGGCGAAGGCAGTGCCTTTGTAGTGTATACAGCTTACGACCTTTTTTATGATGCTTGCAAAGATAAAGCTTTTCTAGCTGTTACTTTTCCCTTTGGAGAAGCTTTTAGATCTTCCCCACAAGCAAGGATATTGTTCATTGTATGCTCAATTTTAATAATTTTAAGTTCTCGGTGTGCGCGTATTTTATCTGGTGGTGCTATGAATAACTTAGCAGGAGAAGATGGAGTGTTCTCACACTTGCCTTCCTGCAGTTGGGGCTGCACAGAGTGCCCCAGCGCTCCGAACTCTCATGCTGGCTTATTCGTCTCGTGGTGAGCAGCCGGTGTTGGCATCCGTTGGCCTGAACTGTGGGACGTAACATTTCTTCCATGATTTACTTACCAACTTAACAATGAAAGCCTGATTGAGACGAGGCTGAAAGTTGGCTCTTAGCTTCTTCATCTGGTTTGCTTTCAGTACGTTCTAGGGATGTTGTCATGATCAAAGCAGCTAGGTCCACATGCTGACTGCCTTAGTCACACTGCTCATTGTGGGAGTTGGGAGAGCAGCAGCCTGCCTGTTACGTGTTGCATGTGTGATTACTGCTGCCCGTGAACTGAAAGAAATGTAAATGTGCAAGGAAATAAATAATAATAATAACAATATCCACGTGCCCAGTGCCACTTTTGCCACTTGTCAGAACACCTGAAAAGCACTTAAGGGTCAACTATAAGGACAGACATACGGATGACCAGAGGATGTTGCACTCTGTATCTCAATAAATGCAACTATCTTGCATTTATGGGTCAGCTGTTCCTCAGAAATTATTTCTGAGGATGTGCAGAGACCAAAATTATACAATATTACAGAAAAAATTAAAAAGAAGCACTGTGACACCCCACCCCAATTATTTCAGGTGTTCACCGTGGTACTGTGTATTTGACTTTTCACGACTGAGAAGTGCTTTGGATGAATGCACGCTATACTGCAGAGACTGCTTTTCTGTGAATCTGTGAAGGTGAGTTGTTATACACCCACTACCCATGTCCTCCTCAGTGCATCCGGGACTGACCCAGGCATTTCTGCAAGTGTGCACACAAAGATCCTAGCTCAGGAAACATACGCCACTATCAGAAAGCACTTAGGAAAGCCTTAAGTACAGCAGCACTTCATCACAGTCTTAAGGACCTCCTTGAAATGAAGCCAAAGAACCTGAGTCAAAGACCTCTGGAATCAATACAGCACCGTGAACTCATGCTTATGCAAATGTATGTTTAGAGTGCTAGCCTAGAATTTTAATGTACAGCTTTGTATTTCTGAGTTGACTTCTAGTGGGACTACTGAAATAAAATCCTGTTGAGCACCACGAAAAGGGCCAAGGCTCCTAGTGAATTTATAGTCCTAGGTACTTACAGTAAAGTTACCCAACTCTAAAGTGTAAACTGTCAAGCTACTGCTCTTGCAGAAGCATCAAAATCTTTCCAAAGCTTTAGCAGGAGTCAAAAGTGAAAGAAAGAAAGAAAGAAAGAAAGAGAAAGAAAGAAAGAAAGAGAAAGAAAGAAAGAAAGGAAAAGAAAGAAAGAAAGAAAAAGAAACAAAGAAGAAGAAAAGGAAGATCTGCCATCCTTGTGTTTAAAGTACGCAAATTAACTTCTTGACATTTACATTACTAATTTTGGTGCTTTGATGGAAGTACTCTGGTACTCACTTTAAAGCCCCAGATATCACCTCACAGGGCTAAGAAAAAAGGAGGAAAGAGTTCAAAGTGAATAATTACCTGTTGATGATGTATTATATTTAAAGACTCTGGCTGTGGATTAAAGCTAGTTCTAGGGTTGTTAACAGCCTGCAGTAAACAACTAATGAATCAAAGAAAAGGAGCAAATAGCAGCTATAGATGAAGGACGTTCCCATTAATACCAAAGGCCAGAGTTGAAGTGTTAAGTGTAACACAATAAAATCCAGTCATTTCACACCAGAGCGTATAAGAATTTAGAAACATGGTCACAGGTGAATTATTAGAGATTGTCCTTTGAGCTTTGTTCTCAAAGCACTTTGATGCCATGCACAGTACCAGGTTTTCCACCTCTCTGTTTTTTCTGTAGTTTTATCTGCAATTTTTATGTGGTGCAGTGAGGAGAATAGATTTGAATGTGAAGAGCTATGCCTACAGCAGTGGTGGAAACAGCATGCTTCTGGAGGGGAGAAACGGAAGCTCAAAGGAGGAGGCACAGAGCGGGAAATGGAAAGAAAACAGTTGAAAACAGTGCAGAATAAATTGGATGTCTACAGGGATCTTTCTGGTTTTGAACAATTGAGAATGTTGATAAAATAGAAAAGTGAGTGATTTAAAGGGGTGGCTGGGGGAAAAAATCTCAACATAGTTTAGCTAAGTAGATGACAGCAGTGCTTCAGTCTGTGGTCGTTTGATCATGGCCCACTACAGGAACACCTTTTAAGCTACTGGCAGCCCTCACACAAGCAAGAGTGGAGGGCCTTCATTTCATATAAAATGGAGCCCTAATCTGAGAAGCTTTTAAAAAGGGAGTGTTATTTTTATTTAAATGTGTGGGCATTGAGGTAACTTGTGAATCCTGAAATTTTCAGGGGGATATACCTTTTCCCTTTGGAAGTTATTTTGGGAGAAATATAACACAGTGAAACATTGCAAGCTTGCAGTCCATTAGGCTGATATATATGGCATGGTGCTAAATGACTTTTCCCCTCGTCAGACCTAAGCTCTTCTCATACTTGGGGTTTAGCAATTGACTGAAAATAAAGGAAAGCAAAATGTGGAAGATACATATGCACCGAAGAGCTAGTGGGTATTTCCAATGACAGCGATTATTTTTAAGGCTTAAGAATCAATATATTTCAAGAAAAAAAAAATACCCAGCAACAAATTGCTACCAGACAAAGCTAATGATGCCCTAGGAGTGACCTACACATAATCCCTGCCTTTCTGCACTTTGTGGTGGGCAATACTGCACCTTCCTGAGGTAAGTTGTAAAACCAGACTGGCTATCAGTAACCACCACACACAGCCTGTGGCACAACTGAATTACAAGCTTTAAGTTAAGACAGGAAAAATTTGTACTCAGTAGATTTCGAGGAAGAGCACCTGCATTAACAAGACTTATGCCGTTTGCCTTGGTCTACAAAAGGAAGGTCCATGGGCTCAAGGTCTGTGTGGGAAAGTCACCCCAGGATCTCTATCCCCAGCAGGAGGGATAGTGTGTGCCCAGAGCTTACCCTTAATCACAGGATGGAATCCAGTGGGAATCAATTACTTTTTAAGAGGCAGGAGTGTTTCTGCTCAACCAGAATAAGCTGCTGTTTCAGTGCTGGGACCTGCTCAGCCATTCTTCATGGCATCACTCTCACTGAGCAAGGACTCATCACCTGGCTCTCATCTCAAGGAAAGGATTGCTAATGCACATCTAAAGTCAAAACTCAGCCTAAAACAAGTGTTTCTGAACTGGCAAGAAGGATGTGAGGGAGAGAATTAGTAGGTTTGTGAAAAGGCTGAAAAGGGTGGTGGAATATGTGATGGCCGGGGGTGAGGCTTCCCTCATGACATGTAGGGTTGCTGCTGCACGCCTGCTCCTCTCCACGGAGGTGACTGCTGAGGAATCTGGGGCCGTTGTGTTTTGTCAATACAATCACTGGCTTATATCCTCAAGGTAAGTGTGCATTGTATGATAACTATAGGACTAAACAGAGAACGAAAGTGTCCCAACATCATTTTGAGTATTGGTCTTTTCCTACCAAATGCTGGGATTCATGCCATCCACCATTCACTGTCTTGGAGATAGGCATCTTGTTTGGGGCTGCACCCCATGGGAAACAATGAGACAGTTTGGCATTTCATCACCACAAAAAGAGGAGAGTCACTTCCCCCCACCCCACTCCATCATCTCCCATCTCCCTTGCTGTCTCCTGGCTGTCAGTTCCCACTGCTTACCTTATGCAAGCTCATGGGACCCTACTTCAGACGATTTAATTTGAAAATTCAGCAGACGACTAACCCATCAGAAGACTACAACTGGCTCCGGGAAGTGTCTGACAAGCATGGAGCTGCCCCAAGAGAGGTTAGGGCAGCAGCAGGAGGTTCCCTGAAAGGATGGAAGAGCATGGAAGAAAGGAAAGACAGATGAGACCTGCTTTTTCCACACACATGAGCTCTGAAAGAGCACCCAAAGGCATTTGACTGAGTTTTCCTAGAAGCCCTGGAGAGAATTACGCAGTCTGAGCTGTTGAAGCTGAACCGCTCTCTAGGAGTTTCTTTGGAGAGAGTCTGAACAACAAATGTGGACTAGAAACCAAACTTTTGGAAGCTTAAAGTTAAATGAGGTAAAGCCCCACCACAATCCTTAGCACTTCAGGTAAATGTTCATCATTATTGCTGTATTCATTGTTTCCCAAACACTTGAAATCTGTGCTTTCTCTTCCCATGAGCGACAGTACTCAACCTGTCTGCACGCTGCTCCCACAGTGCTAACCCCATCTCCAAGCTATGTGCTTTCTCACAGTGGAGTTCCACAGTACGGCAGACACTTGGCTGTCCTGTCGGGCTTTGATGAATGAAGTATCAGTGAAATGCCTGACAAGGTCCAACAGGAATCACACAAAGCAAGCGCGATGGTTCCTGCTCCAGAGCAGCTGTCCCAGAGTCTCCATCAGCTCACCCTGAAGTCGGTGCTTTGATTATGGCTGAGCTACGTTTTTCACACCGGTGGTGTTCTTTGCAGCAATGGCAGTTATATAGATGAGAGGTCTATCTGCACACCTTGGCTCTTGAAAACATCCCATCAAAGTACCAAGGGCTTTGCTGGGAATAGGTGGGCAGAAGCTAGTGGCCAGAGTTTATCCTGCATTGGCACTGCCTGCTGCACTGCTGTGATTTTCAGAGAAGGCAAGGGGTTCACGAGGTTGCACAGCCCCTGTCCTGTCTCTGTCAGTGCGGTACCCATCTATACTGGCATGTATATGTTGAGGAAAATGCTAGGCAGATATTTGAAACATGTTTCCTCAGTTCTTTCCCACCTCAGACACATGCCACGCATGTATGCAACAACTGTCTGTCTGTTTGGGGTTCTTTAGTGGACCATACATATTACTGCAATAAGCTGGCCATTTCCATGTCCTGCGCAGCCCTTAGCCTCTACAGTTTTTGCTGCTCACTCTGAGGATTGCATCTTGCTGAGTGTTTTGTGATTGACTCACAGACCTCTGTAAAGTCTCAGACTCAGTTTGCCAAAGCGCGCTGTTTTAGTGCATTATTTATACTGTAGCAATGCCCGGAGGCCCCTTTGTGCAGAACAGCATCTGTGGCTGGTACACGTGCTTGGTACACATGTACCTTGGTACACATGCATTGCACACGTTTGTCCCAAGGTCCGAGACACGCTCTCACAGCCCTGTCGCTGCCTCTCCAGCGCGCAATGTTCTCAGCCATCATTAAAGCTTAATACGTTCCATTTGCCACTGTCGTGAGAAAGCTGTCTTGTTTGGGGAAAAATGTATTATTAGGCCCAAAGCAAAGAAGCAGGCACTTTTTAGTGATGGTGTTGATTATTCACAAAATGTCATTCCCGAGTTGCCTTGTTTGCCAAGTGTGGGACACATGTTAGTAATTGACGATGTGCAATGTGGCTCTCTTCTATAAATGGCTGTTTCAAAACACAATTAGTAATAAAAAAAGGGGGGGACGGGCAGGGGGCAAGAGATTTCCCGAATATAACACTGCACCTCTTTCAAAACAGTTATTGCTAGCAGGCAAGACTTGCTCTCCCTCCTTCTCTTCCAGACCGCTTTTCTTCCTGTAAAACCTCAGGCCTGTTCCTCTTTTTTGCTTATGTTGCAAGTTAGAGTTTTTTTGCTCCTGCAGGAGACAGCAACTTGAAATCTGTGTCTTCTGTTTCTTAATACGTTTTCCACTAGCATTCATTCTAGCCTTAGTTGAACAACTCCAGTAACGATGTACAAGGATTTTCAAGGACCTGAAGGAGGAAATGGTTCTATGAAACTTGCTTTGTTGCTCCTTACCTCTTCATTTTAGTTACATTGCACATGGACATGAAGTATCACAGCTACTTTAAAAGAGTCAGAGGCCTGAATTTCCTGTCGTGTCACCACTGCTTTAATGTGAGGACTAATTCAGAATGCATGATTTCTGAATGCATCAGTGGGGTTGGAATAAATCTGAACATAACAGCCCCAAGAGATTTACAGGAAAATGGTTAGAACGTGCAAATATTTATGCAGGTGTGCAGATCTGCAGAGTCTGTGTTGCCACAGACCTGTTTGCCCAAGGAAGTTATTGGTCTGTGGTGAAGGAGGTAGAAATGGGCTTTTAAGTGACCTAAATACCACTAGATAATAAATGGTAAGGACAAGACAATGCACATAAGCAGAAAGGTGCTATCTGTATGAGGCACGCTTGGATATGGCGGTGTTGGGTTTGTCTGTTTGATATTTGGAGGGGCAAGATTATTTGGTTATTTGGGTGGCTCATCACTTGCATTTTCATGCAGGCTGCTAAGAGTTTGAATGTGGCTGAGGTATAACGATACATAGGTGGATGCTGGAAGTCCAGCCTTCTGGTAACCTCGCCTAGTCCATCAACTAACAAGGAGAAGAAGAGAAGGAGGTGCAGATGACGGGTGCAAAGTCATATCTACCCTTTATGATTGTTGGTGTCTTACTTTCATGTCTTACTGGACTGCTCGTTGCTGTGGGACAGTTGTGTAGCAGAAAAACTGGTTTACATCTTTGCATGTTCTTTCCAATGTAACATTAGCTGTTGTGATTCACCCCCAGTAAATATTAGCTAACTATTGCAATATGTTCTGTGTAGGGTGTAGCCTAAACTAAAAGTTGATGCAAAACACTGCATCCCACTTCCCAGGCAACAACCACGGCCAAATTGCTCCACGCTTTATGTGGAGTAGCAGCCCAAAGAGCACGAAGGCCAGCAGGAATCTTTCCACCGACTTCAAAAAACTTTGACTCTAAGGCATGCAAGACAATGTTAGGCACTGATTTTCCCACAAAGGTGAACACGGCTTAGGACACATTTCTGAGAGCCTCACTTCTCTCTTTAATCCAGCGTGGCCAGGAACGATCCCAAATCAGAGAGGTCCTGGCTCAGGAGAGGTGGCACTGCTTGGTTGGGAATGGAGCCAAGCCTTTGGCCTTTTCCCTTTGTCTGAAGTTTGTTAGCCTCCAGGGTGTGAAGCTTTCCCTCATCCTTGGGTAGGAGAATGCAGGTTAGCCTTTCCACGTGGAGTCAGTATTTGTTGAACTGCTTTTCCAGTCTGGATTGGTTGTTTTCCCAGTTAAGGAGGAAAGAGAGGTAAATGATGTAACTTCTTGGAAGGAGGTGGAATAGAATTATTGTTCTTACCTACTTCATATCTGTGTAAGCTCTCTGTATGGGTTCTGGTGCATCAAATGAAGTAAAAAGCATAAATACAAGGCCTGATTCCTGCTTCTCTGAACCCACAATTTTAATGATAATAGATTTAAATTCAACAGTTTAACTCATCATTTATGCACTTTTTATAAGGATGGTACAGTCTGACAGCATCATTGACTGGTAAGAACTCAGATTAAGTATTCTTGCAGAGCTCAGGCACCATGACCACTATTGTAAAAAAAACCCGACACCAAAACCAACTAACCAACAAACCCCCCCTCCCCCCGTGAAATAAAAGTATCATCTAATGCAAATCAAGGAACTACCTTGGTGACCCCAAGGCTGAGCCGTTACCTTTCTGTTCAGGGTTAAAACTGCCTATTGTACGCTTTCAGGACACACGAAAAATGCAATGGTAAGTTAGAGAGGTTAGATAAAGTTAAATAACTTCCTCTATTTTTATTTTCAACTCTCTCAACAATATTCTATTAAATTTCATCTTGGTAGCACAGAGCCAGTAACAGGTGATGGGTAACAACATGTTAGGGCCTGAGCTCTTCTTCTCTCCCCTACTCTCGCTGCCGCATAAGCTATGACTATCCAGGGAACAGCAGGAGAAGGACGGAGAGGTAGCACTGAGACACATGGAGGAGGGGGATAAGGCATAACAAAGTTAATCATCACTGCCCATTAAGCGATTTCTCCTATATGCTCTTCTTTCCAGTGGGAACCAGAGACAGTACTATTACGTTACTGGTGACAGTAAAACCTGTGTTGGGATATATGCTTTTTTGACAGAAGCTGAACTGTTAGAGGTATTTGTCATTGGGAGTCTGGTCTGATCCCTCCTGGTTTGTTTATTTGCAGCTCTGCTGCCTCGCTCTCTCAGCCAGCTGGCTTGTGTGGATAAGGGATTCCTAGAAGAGCAGTGCGAGGCTGGCTCAGGCCTTGGGGGGTCCTTACCATGTCCCCGATCATGCCCTTGACACTGACACGCTTAGTGATTAAGGACTAAACACTTGCTGTCTTTGCCTCAGTTTCCCTTTCTGTGAAATGTTGATGGTGGTGCTTACTTCACAAACTGCATGAAGCTGTGCAGTTGCCAAGCTCTCTATGAGGTGGCACATGACATGGATTAGCAGTGTTGTACAGGCGCAGTACTGAGAAAGGAAGAGGTTCTTTCGTCATTGCAGCACTGAGAATATCTATTGATACTCCATCCATCTTGAATGGCTAGCCTTGCAGGGGACGAGTGAGAATCAGCTCTGTACTTTGCCTTTCTGTGTTCAGTAACAGAAACGGCCTGTAAACATGATTATAGTCAGCATTTGTCATACGAGCAAATGAAAGATTAAAATAGCATGTACTTTTATTGGTTGTCTTTGCTTTGGCTCCAGTATCTGACATTTTACTTTGCTTACTTAATGGACTTGCAATAAAAAGAGAGCTAAAAATAAACTAATAATTCTCTTAGTTTGTTTTCTTAGTGCTCATGTTCTTTCCCTGTTACTCCCTAGCCTTCTCCAAATTGCTGTGAATTGTACACTAAGGATCAACTTCCACCTCAGTTTGAAGTCAAGTGCAAAATTCCCATAGGCTTTAACAGAAACAGAAGATACCTCAATGCCTCACCAATGCTTTTTAAAGATGAAGATGCTTAGTTCGTCAGAGGGGATGCTTTGGACTTTTCAGACTATGAGTTGATTCATTACTTACTTCCGGTAAATGAGAAAGGGGGAAAAAAACCTTTACTCCCTCTTTCATGTTACCTGAACAGCACAAATTGCCTCATTTGTTTGTGATTTATACTGATTAAACCATGCTCTTAAAGATTACTATGTATTTTCCTCAATAGAGCAAAAGCATACAGGGTAATTTTGGCAGTTGATTATTACTATTCTAGTCCGACCAGCGCAATCATAGCCAAAAAATTTGCAGCATGGGATGGTTTCCTTGTTTAGTGTTTTGGAGACTTCAGATACCTAGTTTCTGCACAGCCTGATGTGTGGCATTGGAATCAAGTCTGTAAGTGCATTACATTTGATACAGGTTCCTAGAAAATAAGACCTTGACAACAGGGTGTCTGTCATTCATACCTTTTGCACGGTGGGGTGAAGGTATGACATGTTATTATAAAAGAGCCAAATCTCACTACTGGAGAGGATCGCATTACTGGACTTCATGCACTTGATGAATCTCTGGCCTTGTGTTTTCTTCATTATTGCCCCCAAGACGTCAAAGTGGAAACAGATTCAAGTGCTATGAGGGCCCAAATTTCAAAACATTGGGCCTCTCTGTGTGATGAAGTGCATGGCCAGCAATCCCAGAGTAAAAAGACCCATTGGGAAGCTCGTGCAATAATCACCCTTTCTCAGTTGTTTCCTCATGATTCATTGATTCTCCTGCACGTAGGCTCAGAGATTTCATGGCTCCTGGCAGCCCACCAGACTCTGGGGGAAGAAGAAGGACCGTGTGCATGTGATAAAAAGGGTGAAAGCTTTATGCAATCAGCTCTGTTTCCCCTTCCTTATACAGATACGTGCTTATCACTATAGTTTTCCCAAAAGATCAAAAATAAAGTCTTTCTGGCTTTGGAGCAGTAAAAGTAGTTTTTACTGCAGAAATGTGACACCATAGGTGTTAATGCAAATCCCATTATTTTGGTTCTTTAACATAAAGGGGCAGCTGACTTGCCATATTTAATACAGCATCGTTACCAATATTGTGCATAGGCTTCAGTGCAAAGTGAGCCTAACAAGTAACAATGACATCACACCAATAGCAATAATCCAAAGGAAATTACCTCTTCGCCCTTCCTTTGTTTGCCTTTGCATTCCTGTTCCAGGTGAACTATCAAAGGCTCTAGGCCACGCATTTCTCTGAGGTGACTGCAATTCTTCAGTAGCAAGCATCTCTGCCCTGTAGCTGTGAACCACATGGTGCTCCAAACAAGACAGCAAAACGCTAGGAATGTCAGCTGTGTCCCACTCTACTGGGAATTTCGGATTTTTCTGAAGACAAAATTATTTTCCTTGGCTGATACTCTATAATAGTAAACAACAATAATAATGCTGTGCTTTTAAAATGTGTTTTTCTGACCTTGGAGTCTGAACACTGTATATCTCATGTTTTTAATTGAGTTTGCTATTGTTCAAAAAGGTTTGTATTACCCTTAAGACTTAGGAAAAGCCAGAACCCAAAGCAAAGTTGTCTCTCAGCTCATGCAACCCAGAATTCCTTGGCTTCATTGGGGTGGATGGCCAGTGTTGTTTTCCTCAGCCCATCTATTTGACCACTACACTATGGGCAGAGAGGGTGTTAGCACCTTTTAAGAAATAATATAAAGAATCCAAATTATTCAAGCTGAGCTGTTTTACTTTGCAATGCAGTGAATGGAGTTACCACAGCTTGGTAGCTCTAGCATGTTTTTCAAGCAGATACCTGAAGTGCATATTCCGTAGCTTTGAACCTGTTGGGTCACTGTCTTTTTGCTCTTCTCTTTTTTCTTTTCTCTTTTCTATTTGTTCTTTTTTCTTTTCATCTTTTTTCCTCTTTCTTTTATTTTTCCTTTTTTCTTCTTTCTGCTTTCTTCCTTCTTCCTGCTTTTCACAGCACCACCACTCTCTCCGTTATTGTGGTGTTGTGTTTTTCAAGGTAATCTATCTAGAAGCAAAACAAACACTGGCTTGCTTTCTTTCAGAGGAGATTTTGGTT
This sequence comes from Steatornis caripensis, assembly GCA_013398225.1. Lineage (NCBI taxonomy): Eukaryota > Metazoa > Chordata > Aves > Caprimulgiformes > Steatornithidae > Steatornis > Steatornis caripensis. The sequence goes on along the minus strand of VZSC01010948.1, from coordinate 100,803 downwards.
GTGGTAATAACAATACATTTGTGGTGAGCAGCAAGGGGCCATCTGTTCACTGCTGACAAAAATGTTCACAAAGTAAGCATAGCAGTGAAGTGCACTGAAAAGCACAAAGCAAAGCCTCCCAGAGCGCTTCTCTCAAGGCTATTATCTAAAGCTTTTGGGTTGCTTCAAACCCCGTGGCTTTGAAAAGAGCTTCTGAAGACGTCTGGGTTAAAGCTGCCCACTATTTTACTGGAGTGACAGCGTACTCTCCTACCTCTTCAGCTACTGGTCTGCAGGCAGGCAGATACAGACCAATACGTATCACACGTGCAGGGACTCCACCATACTGAGAGGGCCCTGGACTTGCCCGGTTCCACCAGACCTCTCATATTGAAGTCTGCCATTAAATCAAAGGGAAATATTGCCTGAATGGCCTCCCCACAAGCTCTGTATGTTGATTATTTACAAGTCATGCTGGCTTCCAGTGTTAGGTGATAAAACCTTTTGAGTACAATTGCCCTTTCTGCATGAACATGTATAGGCAGGGATCCTAGGGAAAGAGTTCTTCATGTTTTCATTTCTTCTGCTTGGCAAGTTGGGTTTGCCATGTGACGGAACCGGGAGACTCGGCCCCTTCTCCAGCCTCCTAATGCTATGGCCAAGGCATTGAAGGGTTTGGGGAGAAACACGATGAAAGCAGCAAGAGCCATGCCTGCTCTGTGTCTCCAGAAGGTCCATACTCAGGGTAGTCCTCCATTGGTGCCTGCATTGCAGTTCCTTGACCTGCAATGACTCCGCCACACTGAGGTGGGACTTGCCACCTCTCATATGTGCTGGCTGCGATGGAAGGGGATGAGACGGGAAAACGTGACTGAGTCTGCTCAAATTATTTCAGAGGCTTCAGTCCCTGTAACACTGCTCAGGCTCTTCAACTACAGCCTGCTTATTACTGCACTGACAGGTGTTTTGATTCTGAGCAAGTGGCACTACAACAACTTTGGGATGTTAGGTGTGAGCTTCTTTGTTCCAGTGACCTTAGAACGTCTTGGTCCCCTCATCGCAAGAAATATACAACGCAGCTGGAAAAAGTTCAGAGATCGGCAACAAAGTTGATCAAAGGTATAGAATCATTCTGTATGAAGGATGACTAAGATGGAAATGTTTCATTTGGAAAGGAGGCCATGGAGAAGGAGATGATGGATTTACAAAATTCTCGAGTGGCATGGAGAGAACAAGTAGATTGATTTTTGACTCTTTCCCAGTACAAGAGGTGGGAGGCATCAGATAAAGCTAATAAAATAATAGGGCTCCAAACAAAACATCCTCTCAGGCAGCTGACCTGCTGATGTCCTTGCCAAAAGATGGTGTGGGTGCTAAAGTTTTATGTGAGTTCAAGGACAGACTGGAGAATTTAATGGAAGAATAACCATCTTAGAGTACTGAATACATAGAAACTACAACCTCTTCGGGAGGTCCCTGCCCTGAAAATGGCTGGAAACTGGGAGTTTGCATAGATGCCTGTTCCTTAGGCATCTGCTGTTGGCCATGGTGGGAAGCAGGGTATGGGCTAGAAAGACCTTCAGTCTGTTGTTTTACAGATTTTCTTCTGTTCTTCACTGCAATGAAAAGTCTGCAAAGCTGTAGAAACTAAGGATAGGGTTTACTTCACTTAAGTTTAACAATCAGAAAGCAATGGCGCTAATCACTTAGCTCCCCAAGTAATGAGTGGCACAGAAGGCACATCACCCACCCGAAGACAGGTGTTCAAGAGGGAGGGTGAATCACCATCTCCAGCTACCTTGTATTTGTGATTTCCCAGGAGATCTGGACAGCTGCCTAGGGTTAGATGAGTACTTTCTTTACAACTTTTGTTAATCTTACTTCAGAGAGACTTATCCCGAGTAAAGCAGCTGTAGGTGTAAGGCCTTTTACTGCAAGGTTTTAAATGTGTTAAGGCTCGCATTCGTTAGATGTGCGCGCTGAAAAAAGCTCCTTGAGCACAACTGGGAATTTCTCTCTTCAAAGGTCAGTGGACTGCAGCAACAAAACCAATCAAGCTCTACCTGGGGTCTGAGGAAGCTTTATTTCAGAGTGTGGGACTGCTGACATTGCACTATGTATTTAGACTCTGCATCTGAAACTAATTAAAAGGAAGGTGACTGATAGCTGATAGACACAGATTTCTGGCTTGTGTTGTACTCTTCAGAAACATTACATGACCATTCCCAGCTGTTGTTGCAGCATGGGGTACCACCAGCTGTCTCATCAAATCACACCACAGAATAAGAGCACAGAAATCTTCCACATTATTCTGCCACAAGAAAACAACCACCACCACCGAGATCCCAACAAAAAAAAAAAAAAAGAAAATCTTGAAAGCTATTTTTTTTCTTCCTCTGATTACATTTTACCTTCCAGGAAGCAGATATAAACAAAGTCCAAGTTGTTTCTAGCTTTGTAATCACCAGCCTTTGTTTTTCTAAATGTATCTAAACCGCTAACTTCATTTGCACAGCACTTGAATTACTCAGAAGATCCTTTCTCATCCAGGCTTCTAATGCGCAGTGTGACAGACCATGGCACTGGTGGAGCAGCGTGCCTGCCTGCATTCTGTGGGTGCTTCTGTGGATGTGTTCATCATTACTGCACAGCTTTCCAAAACAAACAGATATTGCTGAATGTTATGTGCATATTAACTAAAGTGAAATATTCGTATTTTTTTAGTATAAGTCTGTGCTTTTGTTCTGCCTTTTACAAGAGATGGTGGCATTCAAGATGTAAAGTCAAATTTATCCCAGAATTTAGATTTCATAGGGACAGACTTCGTAAAAGCCAAGATTAGCAGAAATAGCCCCATTCTATTTTCCTTTTCTAAATTGTTTAAATGTAATGTGTAATTGTTTAAATGTATAACAAGTATCTTAACAACACAAAGGCTGCTATATTCAATCCCAGATATGAAACTGGAGGGAAATGGGTTACTATAAAACTCAGATGTGAGGAATCTGCTTTCAGCAGCTTGCCTGAAAAGCAGGTACAAATCTTGAAATTGGACTTTAATTATCTTTGAATTTCAGAAATGTCAGATGCTATTTGATAATTACATACAGAAGATAATAATAAAATCTCTGGATACTAATGCTTCTGGTTCTTACAGTGTCATAAACCTGGAGTAATACCACTGAACATATCTAAAGGCCATTGATACAGAGCTGGTGGAAGGGTAGAGTCAGACCTAAGACATTTTTTACCTGCTCTCTTTAATCTGGCCAGACCTTTACCTGCCACAGCCTTTGCTGTTCAACGCAAAGCTCAGACGTTAGTGCTTTTTATCTAGAGGATGAGAAACAACAGTATCCTCAGGTGAAAGGAGCTCTATTTAAACACATTTGAGGGCAACATAGCGTGGGAGAAACTCATAATTTGAGCCAGCGTGGGTGGCTGAATACTCTGAATATTTTCGTGGAGCTTTTAAAAAAGATGAACTGACAGCATCTTACCTTACCTACTACCCTGAATGCTATTTCATGCTGTCCTTGAGCAAGGCTGCCCGGGGGAGGCAAGACTTGTCAAATGACTAAGAGCTAGCAGTATTTAGACACCTACCTCCACTTCAGTTAAAATTAGGCACAGAAATGCCTTTGTGGATTTGGGCCTGGTGTGCAGTGAGATATGGCAGGGAATCAAAGTGATCCACAGGAACAGTGTGGCGGCTGCGTGGCTGCAGCAGGCGTTTTATGGCTATGCTGAAGGCGGCCGTACCGAAGGAATGGTTTCTGGCTGCACCGCGGTCGTCCTCCTCTCCGTGCAGGAGCCCGTGCTCACCTGAAGTTGATGCTGACTTTCTAGGATGCATGGGAATCACAGCTGACCCATTAGCTCACTGAAGAAAGTGTTTTCTTAGAAGTATTTCTGGAAGTCCTCTGCAAGTTTGTGGTGCGGCGCTTTTTAGGAATATGCAAGAAGTGATGCTATGAGCAGCCAGACAAGGGTTGGACAGTGTACAAAGGGAGCTTCCAAGAAAGACGGCTAGTATCAACAAATATAGGTCAGATACACATAATCATTTATCTGCTCTGGCCATGCTAACAGTAAACCAGCTGCAAACATATGCAGATGACATGCTGAATCCACTTCAAAGGTTCTTTACAATTCCTTAATTTGGACCCAGGCAGGGCATTGTGGGTGCCAAGACAGACACAGAAATCTTCCCTTGGATAACAATTTCTTAGCCTGGCACTGTGTCTTGATTACCTCCTTTCAGAAAAGGAGAGCTGCTAATAATTAGCTGGTTTCACTGTTGTTATAATTAAGAAGCTAGGCTATACATCTTTTATGATTACATTTCATTTTCAAGCCTAAAGGAAGAGAGAGAAGCCAAGGGGGAAGGAGGTGGATCATAGGTTTTAGCTGGAGTAATCTGTGGGCTTGGGCAATCTAGCTAGAGGGCCGTAAGATATCCAGAGGAAGGATGGGGAAGGTACTTCTGATGTTTAGCAGCAGCTTCAGGCAGTGTGCTGGAAGTTTGTGCGTGGGGCAGGCTGGCCCGCAGCCCTCGCATAGTTGCCATCCAAGAGCTGTGCTGGGGGCAGAGCGACAGGAGAAGTGACATGGCACAGTTGGCCTGCAAAGCCGGGAGCTGAGCAACATGGGAACGAGCAACATGCCCGCTGCGAGGGTCACATCCCTGTTAAGCCTGATCAGAAACTGCAATCTCACTTTGCAAACTTTTTGAGGGTTTGTCACGAGCCTTTTGCAGCAGTGACGTGCAGCCAGGCGCATACACACTGTGTGTGACCTATGAATCAGCACTGGCATGTGGTAGGCTTGTTTTTTTTTTTTCCAGACAGATAAAAGACCCCTTACAAATCTCAGCTGTAGTCCCTGTATATTTTCCCATACTGCATACAGCTACAGATTTCTTATCTTACTAGATGTAAAGGTGCTGTTGTTGTGTACAAAGACAGGTAGCAAATAGGGCTGATACTTCTGGACCGCAAATCCCAAAGAAATGTCATCACAAATATGTGTTGATTTTGAAGGCATCTAATAATGACAACCGAGCTCAGCTCAAGCAAAAAAAAACCCAGAACAAAAAACCAAAAAAGTGTAAACCTTTGTAAGAAAATAATGCTATGCACATATGAAACACTTCCTGAGATTGTGGTTTTTCCTAAGTGCTGTGAGTTGAAAGTTGTTTTTCATTCAACAGCTACAGCTGTGACTCCAGCTGTCCCTCCTAAATGTGAATTTATTTGTTTGTTTCAGGAAGCCTCTCATCCACAGGACCGACCTTTCAAAGGGATTCATAGTTCCCCACTCCCCCTTTTGTGCTTCATTACGTATATGCCGATGAGCTGAGGGTGGTGGCCAGGTGATAAACTGCTAGCCGGTGATAAATTGATAGATAACCTGCTCATTACTTATAAGGCTGGTAAGTAAGGTAGGGAAGAAAGGACTGTGGAGGGCACCGATCTGGGGAGGAAAGGGCTGTTAGTGCAAGCTACTGAGGGCTCCTGTGGAACATAGTTTTAAAAAGTCTTAATATGGCTACGGAGATGGATGTTGCATGTAGTTCATGCTGCTTTTTGGGAGGGGTGGCTGGGCACTCCCACCATGGCTGGAAGTTTTTCTTCTTTGGTTCCCTACACGTGTGAACTCTGCTTCTTAAGAGAAAATAAATAGATTGCTGAGGCTGTGTGTGTATCACTGTAAGACTATGGTATCATAATCTTTAAACGAATAGCTATGGTGTTTTCTATTTAAAAAAATCTATTTTGTGGGAAAGCAAGGAGTGGGTATTCTTCGATTAATACTGACTCTTGATGTGACTTAAGATGAAGTTTGAAATGCAAGGCCATGCAGTTGCACAGCAATGCCACCTCCCACCTGAGTAAGGCTCTCTCCTTGTTCAAGAAGCTCTTCATTTTAGTAAGACTGCAGGGTGCACGGAGATCGATCTCACTTTCCTGTCCAAGACCAAAGCAATGCATGTCATTGTTACCTTCAGATATTAGTAAAAGCCATGTAGATAAATGTTGCAGCTTCTGGCACTATCATTTAGTCTAGGACTTCTCAAGACAGTAAATGCTTTCCAATATGTGCAAGGTTGGTGGAAGCTAACCCTCTCCCCTTGGTTAGCCAGAGCTCACGTTTAATGCCCTTCAAAACTGGCCCCTGTGAGAAACACTTTTAATGAGCTGGACTTTCCTGAAATGAGGTAGGTGCAAATGAGTCAACTTAATTAGTTTAGCTTAAAGTAACAGTTTTCCCGTGTAGTCACTGAGGATTTTTCTCTTGTCTAAAACCATTTCTGACTGAACTAGGAGGACCTGAAAATACTTCTGGTCAGTGAGGGCTGGCAATCAGTTTGAAATTATCCATGTGTTGGCTGGTATTGGAGTGAGATTGGTCTCTTCCCATCGTTTTTGGCAACACAAGCTGCACATGTGAAAGAGATAATACTGGAGTTGGGCACAGACTTATGGATCCCCTGTGGCTGTCTCCACACCTATGAAAAGAAAATAAATGATATTAGCGATGACGCACCAACTTTAGGAGCTGTTCCAGGCGTTGTCCCCAGAGCATCCAAGGAAGATAAGAGTTAAGTATGTGTTCCAGGAAACAGAAGAGCAAACACACAAAGTATGTTAAGTCCAGGCAGCCAATCTACAAGGATGCTGTGCACAGATTAAGCATACCAGGAACTAAATTCAGCAGATTTGTTGGGGCTTTCACAGTTTGTTCTGCGGTAGGAGATTAATACTGACTTCTGCATTGTGTCTACAACACGAGGCTGGGACCAAGTAACCAGCTGCCTCCTTCCACGGAGGTTCTTGACTGCAATGGTTGTAGCCTACAGGCGTTTCTACCATCTGCAACATACAGTCATAAAATATTCTAAGACACAGAAAACTTAATGTAGCTATTGCAGCATTGTTACTTGATGGCAGATACTCTTTGTTAAAGTCTGTGTGTAAACAGCTCATGAGAAGAAGAAATGCTTGCTCCCAAACAAGTGGTTCTGAAGATCTGACTACACCTACAAGATTTTGGCAATGCTCACGCTGTGAATATGTGGTGACGCTGGTATTTTATGCCCAAAGTTACTTTGGCACTGCAGGCAGCTGTATTCCAAATTCTCTGGGCCTGGAGAAGCATTGCAAGTTGTTAGTAATGCATTAATATCAATCAATTACAAAATACTTCTGAATATCTGTGCCTAGCAAACACTATTGGTAGGGGGAGGGGGAAGTGGGACTGAGGACTTCCAACAGCAAACTTTCCAGATAGTCCCTTATGTCATCCGGTAAATGGTCACTGTAACAGGGTCACTACTGCTAATTTTCACTTGCTAGTGACTACTTGCTAGTGTTGTACAACACTGCCCCAAAGACGTTTAAGTGAGCTGTAGTTTGGAGGGAGGTTATTTTTTTTTTCCATTATAACAATGGAGAGAACTGGAAGGGCAGAAGCAAATAAAATAGACAAGCTCTTTTGGTCACCCAAGATCATCTTCAGCTGAAAATTAAAAGCAGGGACACCAGGCTGAGAATGGGGTGAGAACTATTGCTTTGAGGATGAAAGGAGTGAAAAGAATTTCCAACCCATTCTGAAGTTTGCCAGCCCCTTGCTCAGTAGGGGAGCTTTCCTTAAAAATCTGGATCGCTTTGCGGAGCCACCCTCTAAACCAAGATACTTCTTGTAGCAATACAGTCTGTGTTGTAAATGCGGGAATAACAGTATACAGGAAGGGTAGGAGTAAATATTTGATGGGAGAGGAGAGCTAGTCTTGTTCCGGATTGTGTAAATCCCACACTGGGTTGTGTTTCTATGTATCTAGCTTTTGGTGAAAATACCATTTAAGAATGTCCTGCTCTCTTCCCATCCACAGAGCCTTATTCAACCCACCTTGGTTGGGTTGCACAGCTGTTTGAGGCCACTGGGAAACTATACCAGTTAATTGATCAGAGGCCTTTAAAAATCCCTACCGAAAAAGCATAAACCAGCCTTGTGCCTGAGCTAATGGAGCCTACCAGTGCTAGCAAGGTAATACTTCTTCCAGTCCAATGTCTCTGTGTGGAGCTCACACCTACCTTCCTGGCCTGGATCTAGGGTGCCCCATCACATGGTGTAGATGAGCCTGGTTTCTTCCATGCGCTTGGCCGCATCTTTGACTATAGGAGTCCTGACTGGCTCTGTAAGATCTGGCCTGTCTTTATTAAAGGCACCCTGAATTATTCTGTCTTCATGTGCTTAAGGGTTCTCCTGACAGGACTTTTTCTTAGGACATCATGCCCTTAAAACTTAGGTAAGCAGTAGGGTCATATGAGGATAGATTACATATAAATACATACAGAATCCTGGGACTGGCAGCCTTGTGGATGGATACCAACATAAACGAAGCCTATTGCTGGGGGTTATGAGTAGCCCACGAAAACAAACAGAATCACAGCAGCAGGCAGTGATCTGGTAGTCTGTACAAGGTGGAATTTCTTCTGTCCCTCCTTCCCCCTTATGTTTCTTCAGTGTAAAATATACATCCACAGTAATATTTTTGCTGGTTTTATCAACAGTTGAACTACATGGGTTTCAGTTGGCTTAAATTTAAAATTTTTGTTTATAACTTGCATTTTGTGTAGATGTCACCATTTTTTTATGATGAGATTCTAAAAAAAAATCTTGATACTATTAAAAATACAATATATGCAGAGAAAAGCCCAATATGAAGTTTGCTCAGGGTATTTCAAAGAAAACATAATTATTGCAATAGCTGTTGATCCAAAACACTTCGCATGTGGGAAAGCTTAGCTGAAGAAAGAACAGTTCAAACATATAAAGATAGGATAGCTATAAAAATAGGCATATAACTTGGCCATTTAAACTCCTAACCACGAGTTTAAATAGTGAGCTCTAGCTCATTTCCTTTTCCCACTATTTCATCTGCACATTTATGGGTATAAACTCTAGGAAAGAGATGCAGATTGCGTGTGCTCTCCTGATTCATCTGGCTTTTTAAAAAGCCTCACACCATTGTGGTTATCTTTTGGGATGGCACATCTTCACATGGTGGGAATAATTTGTTCCCTTTTAAAGTATTTTTCTATGGTGGCTCTGTGTTTTAGAGAAGTGCCTTAAAAGTATGCTGTTGGCAGGGTATAGCTAGATTTTTCAGTATCATATTAGCTTATCAAGGCTGGAACTTGCTAGATAAACTCTGTTGTAATGCATGCCTATGTCATGCCTCTGAGCCTTTTAAATGTATTGTAACTTAATGCTATCAATAACATAATAGTTCCTGTACTTGGAATTGAAACGCTGGAAGATTCAGCTTTTTACTGGGTTCACTAGAAAGTTATTAAGAATTATGAGCCAGAACTTCATTTTTTCATCAAGTTCGGGTTTTATTTTAACAAGTCTGTACGGACTTCATGCTGAGGTCTATGTGCACACGTTGCATGGGGAGCTTTGTCCTGTGTGGCAGCTCCCAGCGGCTTCCCTGCCCAGGATGAGAATTGTGGTGTGTTGGGGGGTGCCTCATCCTGTGCAAAAGCTGCCCCTGATCCGCACGCGGATGAGCAACCACTGCTTTTCAATGCCGCTTTGGCTTGGGATGCTGAAATAGAACTGAGCACGGGGTCCTGGCCCTGGCAGAATGGAGGTAACAGGCTAGGAAGCTGCTGGATGTTGCATGGGAAGCTGGGGATGGCTGCCGCTGGTGATAAAGTACCCTGCTCTGGCATCACCTAAGTCAAGGGTTTCCAAACTTATGTGACCAGCACAAGGACACGTTAATGGATCCTAGGGTGTAATTAGCCTGACTGAATGGATCAAATTTCTTATTTGCTACGGCCACACTTAGCGCAGTTTGAATACTTTATACCTTTCCTGTTTTTGTTTAGGCTGAGTTTTCTTACCTGCTTCCAGCTGGGTCATGCAAGTGTAAACAATTTGTCTCTGAGGATATGATTCCAGAAAACTGAAAGCCAGTTCAGTCCAAAACACCATCTGCAGAAATGAAGATTTTAACACTCGTATTAGGTTGACCAATCCTATATTGCTTCTGTTTCCTCTCTGCTGTTTTTCTTGGGCAAGCAGATAATTTTCTGGAACAAAGTCTAATTTGTTGAATGAATTCTGATAGTCCCTCAGCATTCCTCAGAAGATCCCAGTTTCAATAACAAAAAATTGTCTATTCCAAAGTAATGCAGATATTCACAACTTGTTTCACTGAAAGTCAATGTGATTGAAGATTTAAACTTTGAGAAATGGTAGTTGTGAAATAACTTAGGTCCTTGAAAAGTTTATCCTCAGACTTTCTTATTACTGTTTTCCCAGAAGTCTGCTAATAAACTGAAGACCGCAAGCTCTCATTGACTTCACTTTTCAAGAGTTATACTTATGTGCTAGACACTCAGGCAGATTTCTGCCAGAGATCTGCAGCCAAAGAAAAACTGTAACTGCCACAAAGACTAACTCTTAGTTAGTCAGTTGAGCTCTGCAGTGGCTCACAGGACCGTTGATCTTCTTCGCATTTCCTGTAGTTGGGCCAAGCACCTGGCCTGAGCGACGTAGGTGCAGCTCAGTGCAGAGGCAATGCTGGAAGATGTCAGCACTTGGAAGAGGGGCAAAGAGCAGGTTTGGAGTTAGGAAGCTGGTGATGATGCTGGAGGCACTGATGCTTGATGGTGGATCAAGCAGTGATTTCTGTGCTTTCCAGGTTTGTTTTTCAGGTATCTGTAGGGTTCATGCTTCTTGTGAAGAAAAGCAGCAGACTGGTTCTGCCTGTTACTGTGAAAGACACAGGATGAGTAAAATATCAACAGTCACTAAACACAGAGGTGCGTTGCCATGCTGTGTATTACTGTGGTGAAGCTCACCGGAAGAACTAAACTTATGGACTGCAGATGTACACCTGCTGAGCATTGAGTCCCTGCCTTGAGGCAACAGGATCACAATCTTCTGGATGACTACTACTGTCTCTTTATCCTTGAGTAAGTAGCTCTTAATTCCTCTTCCAGATAATGTATGACTAAGATTAGTGGGACATCCAATTACTGCTTGGAGGGCAGTCAAAATCATCTTCCCACTGCCTTACTTTGAATCCTACCCCTTCCTCTGCTTCATCTAAGATGTCTGCTCCCTACGTTTCGGGACCTCTGCTAGGCAGGCCCACGGGACGCATCACATCTCTTCAGCATGCCAACGTGCCTGTCCCATTTGCTCAGCCGTTAGCAACAGGATACCGTTCATTTCTCTCACCCTGCTGCTGTTCCTTCCTTCAGTGCTGCCTTTTACTTAAATAACATACTTCCTGACCTTCCCCAAAGAAGTCTGCAGCCTGCTGCGTTTCTCTGTAGTTAGCTCAAAGCACTCTAAAACAGCAGGATCTGAGTCCTGCTCTTTTTTTTTTTTTTTGGACATTCAGTACAGTGATATTTATGTATCAATCAGGATATTAATGAGACGCATCTTAACTTCTTGAGTGTAAAATGATAAACTTGCTTAGTGCCCTCAGTAATGTCACTCGAAGCCATGGAGCTCAGATACTGCCTTTGAGTTGATACATACTGTAAAAAAAAAAATTATCCACACAAAGGGTGAAAACAAGTCTGGGTTGTTCTCTGGTTAACTGCTTGTATGCGAAATAAAATGTGATGACTGTCACTGAAAATGTCTTCATGCTTCTGAGGCCAGAAGTTGTATCTTTTGTTACTAATGGGAATGCAGAGGCAGGTCAGACATAGCATCGGAAACCGTGTGGGTTTACCGTGTCACCTGCCTAAGTGTGTCAGGGGTGGAGGTCCAGCAGCATGATATGGTGATAGCATAACCAAAAAAATGTGCTAGGCTTTGTATTGCCACTTTCCGCCCTTACTCCTTCCATTCACCTTTTTGCTAAAGCAGGGTTTTTACTGCTAACCACTGTAAGAATCATACATGCTGTATTTAGTTGTAGTTAAGAGATGTAACGTGAGGGTTTGGGGAGACACTTCACGTATTTTGAAAGACAGCGCCGGCATACAGACTGGAGATCTGGGAGTGCATTCCCTGTTGTATTCTGCCAGCTCAAACCGCTTGTTTGCTAGTAGTAGAGACTTTTGTCTGGTCTAAAATGAGCAATTTTATTTTAAATCAGCCACTGCGGCCAGACTGATACCATCATTCACATTGTGTGATTACCCTAGGCTCACACTTTGAAAGTCATTAAAACACCTCCCTCCCAGTGAAATCCCCCCTAAAATCTGATCCTTATTCTTCAGATAGGCTCACTGCCATCTGTAGATTACTCACGAGGTCATTTATTGCTCAGTTTAAGTTAGGGTGGCAGAATCTGGTATTGGGAATATCTTTCTCTATACTGCATACAAAATGGAAAAGCCAGTGGATGTGGTTTGGAGATGCGTTTTCAATCTGGTGCATGTGAAGGGTCTGGCTTCAGACTGCGTTTGTATTTCTTGGCAGTAGAGGACTGAATGTAGGTGTGACAGCCTCTGGTGCAGGGGCTGAGGTTAAGGCTGCAGAGCTCTGCGTGGGCAATGCCATCCCATCACGAGTTTCTGGGGGAACAGCGTGGCATTAGTCAGCTGGGCTGCAGGTGTTCTAGCCCAAACCGATTCCTGGAGATAATTAAATAATTTGGTTACAACACATTTTTTTTTCCATCTTTCTACACAAATGCAATATTAAGTCAAGTCTAGTGCTTAGTTTCCCTGTAGAGCTCCGTAGAACTCTAATTAAAGTATGCAGATTCTCAAATGTGTGTATGGAGACTGAGAATACGACTGAGGACCAAAGGTAAGAAGAGTTTATGCCTGCACATCTTCCTGAAGGAGACTGTGCCTTTTTGCACTGATTAAGGCCATGTAGTGTGACATAGTGCGACAGAACTAAGTTTAGGTGGAAAGGTATGCTGGGCCAGAATCTAATTTTCTTTGTATCATTGGATATTTGGGGTAATCTGGATGATTTCGGTGAAAGACATTTGGGCATCGATAGAACTTAGGTCAGGATGCGAGCTGTGGACTGCCCATGTTTGCATCACTCTTCCCTCCAACACAGAGCTGGTTTGGGGGTTTCTTGCACTGATAGCCCTGGGTTTTATGCACAGAGAGCCTGTCAGTGGACCGGACCGACCCCTTCAAGCCCAGGGCAGTGCACATCTGATGTGCCCAGAAGCGCTCTCTACAGACACACCACGTGGTGGGACCCCGTGGACCGAACCTCCAGAATCTCCACAATCTTTCCACAGTGCCACCACAAAACCATGTCACAAAAGTGCCACAATGAATGCTACAGTTTACTAGGTTTATGGCCTTTTTATATTTTAAAGCGTAAGGCCAGTGTGCCCTAAGACTATTCATAACACTGGGGCACAAGGCAGTAACACTCTCTCTTGCATCCCTAAGCCTTCTGGGGGGTTCTACGAGTAGGAGTAAGGAAGTTTGCCCACCCCTTTTCCTCACCCTGCCTGGAGGAGCTGAGCAAGGAGAGCCCCATCCGTTCCTGCAGCCCGTGCAGCTCAGTCGGGCTTCGGCAATTCTTCTCCTCAGGAGTGTGATCCATTACTGGGAGGGTGAAGAGCGGGATCAGAGTGCTCTTCCTCAAGGCAGAGTGTCTTTCCCAATACACTGCTACCCATCTGCACCATACACTGTGCAATCTGTTTAGCTAGTCTGGATCTGACAACTGAAAGAAAAACATGATGTGTTGGTGCATCTCACCCCCAAACTCCTAGCAGTGAAGCAAGTGTCCTTAATAAGCAGGCAGCTCTAACCAGACATAAACACACAACACCGCTTGTGGCCTGTATTTTGCATTTAAGCAATATGAGCTATAGTGTAAAAAAACCCAAGCAACCAACCCTGCAGTTAAAGCTGAGAAGCTTCTTGCTTATCCTGCACAGAAGCTAGCTGGTTTTCAGAAGTTTTCAGGCCTTCGATTTTCAGTGGATGCTTTTAGCACCCGATACATGTACATGGTATTCTTGAGCAGACTGCTTGCTGATGAGTTGCTGTCAGCGGGCCAGATCGACCCCTTCAAGCCCAGGGCAGTGCAACTCTGATGTGCCCAGAAGCGCTCTCTACAGACACACCATGTGGAGCAACTCCGCATTCAATTGATCCATACACAGAGAGGGTCATCGTCGTCGTGACCCAAGCTCTGATGGCAAATGCAAAGAGTGGGAGGATGTTACGTGGTTTTCTGTCTTAAGTCTAGATTCTAACTAACTCCTTTGTGGGGTCAGGTGTCTGTGTCTGAGCTGTCCTCAGTCCCAGCTGGGTACATCACCCATCTTCTTTCCAGCCCCATGGGCTGAGGAGCGAAGAGCATGGACTGGGTGTAACTGGGAATGGAATCTGGCCCTTAAATGGCTTTATTAAACTGTGGGAAAGTGATAGCATTGCTAACCAGTCAAGCAGAGAAAATACTGGAAAGTCATCACACTAAACACCTCCTCCGTTTCAAAGCAGAGGAAGACCTTTGTGTTGGAAATCCTGTTCTCCTGACCAAAATAGAAAATGGCATAGCAACCTCCACATTTTTTATCCTTTTCAGGTGCTTACACGTTACGAACATATGTAGGAAATTTTGCTACACTATCTACAGACTTATTTTCATTGACCTGCGCAGCCATGGGCATACTGAATGTCAGGGTTGGCCCTGAGTTTCTGTGGTTCTGGGTTTTCCATCTGATGTGGTTTCGAAAAATACTAGTAAATCTTTTCAGAAATCTTTTCTTTCTGTCCTTGAGAATATCTGTTTCTTGTGGATATTCTCCAGGCAGAATGGCAAAAATTGTTCTGAACTTCTTCCTCCTGCTTTCTGTTGAAAACTGGTTGGTCCTTCTTGATTTACCTTGCATTTGAGCTATGGTGTTGGGACAAGCCTGTTCTATATACATGTAATCAAGTCCCTTCAGCAAATTTCCACGTGGCATGTTCCAGCATAGATTAACAATGTCCGCTTCAGGCACAACCCATGCGTGGCAGCTGTGGGTAATGAACAAGATGTTCAACGTCTCCTATGGAGAGAACCACAGGACCGGCTGCAGTCTCATTAAGTCTCTTGTACTCTCCCATTCTCATTTTGTCCATCTAAATTCCCCTGAAGAGGGACTATCGGCTTTCCAGAAGAGAAGAAACATTGACTGCTTGCTGAGTAACAGCTGAAAGCTATCAGTTTTAATCTTACAATTTCTTTTGACATTGGATGCTTACACTGGAAGGCCCATTTTTCACTACAAACTATTTCTATTTTGCACTGTAGAGCAAACGAAATGATTAAAGCAGGAGCTATTCCCAGTTTACAAACACTTCTTCAAAATGATAATAATAATTGACCTCAGGTTAGTCTCTCTGTAAATTATATTTGAAATCGTGGAAGTTGCAAACAAGCACAGCCAGACTGTCCGCAAAACATGTTTTCCAAGCAAGTAAGTTATGTCAGGTTTGAGCAAGACATGGAGCGATCCTTTCTTGGGTTCCTAAATGCTGGTGTGCTAAACTGAAACCAAGCACTTGTGTCCCATATGTGAAAAGTATAATGTTTTGCTAGTCATTAACAAGAAAAGTATTATGGCTAATCTGAGGCTTTTCTAAAGCTTTTTTTTGGCAGTTATGCTATGGAAGGGAACAGCTGAAATAATAATAAAACTTTATACTTACAGGGAACTTTAATCTGGGAATATCAAAACAATTTATAAGCTTAGTTAAGTCTATCTTGGTATTTTTCTAGGATACTACTTTCCTGTGGCAACTGGTAAGCAAATAATTTTATCCTGGTTTGGCAGAAAGGTGAACTGGGGCATAGAAAGGGTAAACAACTTGTTCAGGGCTACTGCAGCAGATCACGGGAAGTTAGCCAAGACTCATGCGCACAGAGGTGGGTTTTGCATTGCCCACCTCTGCTAACCGTGATGGGTTCGGGTTGCTTTATGATTTCTGATGGTACGGAGTTTTTCACTGCCAAGAGCCTTTACTCCATCAGTGCTGAGTAACCAAGTCCTAAGGATCTGCCTCCAGGCACTGGTAGCTACTTGCCTTCCTTTTAACTTCATTCATTCCCAAGGGTCACTCGGTAAGCCCCCTTCAGATGCCCAAGCCGTTCTCTTCCTCATGCCAGAGAACTGGGCTTTGCAGTGGGCGCTGCCCTTCCCAAGGGACAGCCTCTCAAACAGCCACATTTACTGGGGAGGCAGAGATGCTTCTGCTGAAGCTATGAAGCATCTTCTTGTTCCTAGTAAGTATCCCAAGGCACCTGGAGCACAGAAATCCTTCAGTCAGAAGTGATGAAGGTCCACCTCATGATGCTAAGTCCATAGCTGAGAAGAAAGGACAAAATCTCCTGGCCTGTTGCGTGTGAGACCACTTTACTCCATCTGTGTTTAGGATCGCCCAAAAACCTAAGGAATCTGTCAGCCACTTGAGACACATGGCTTCAAGATATAGCGAGTGCCTCTGATCTGTCAGATCTTCAGGTCTCTTTCTTGAAACAAGCTGACCCCTTGCTCTAATCGACTCACTTCTGTCTGGAGCTGCAAATACGTCTTCCTTAACAAGACGATATTTTCAGAGGCTATAAATCAAACAACTCTTCCTCATTAAAGGAGGAATTCCCCATCTTTCATGGCAGAGAGGTTGTAAAAGCACACGGATACTCCCTGTGCCACTCCCAAGTCTCTTGTGAATGGTCCAGGCTGGAACTGAAGCAGAAATAAGCGCTGAGTGCTCTGGAGACAGCTCTTCTCTGGTTGTGCTCATTTTTGCTGCCTGTGCGAAATCTAATTGACAACGCATTTTACAATAAACCTTTAGGCAGGTGCCAATGCGTAGTCCCATGGACACTTGAGAGAAGATCATGAACTCTACTTGTTTATCTTTGTGTGTGTTGGGCAGGGGGATTTTAAAGGAACAGATCAGGGTGTGGAAAAAAGAACCCTGCGTTGCAGCTCATTGTCAGTCACGCAAAAGGATTTTTTCTTTTTTTGACAGAAGTTCCAATAATATTTTAATAAGCACCATCTTCCTTTCTGAGGTGCAGCACACAAGGCTTCAATCATAGGTGCAGTGGAGATTTTTCATCCTGCGCCATTTATTATATTTCACCATCTCCCCTCTCCTTAAGAGGGGCTCTCTTGCTACAGTTTACAGCTTAGATTTTCAGGCAGGAGGCATGTTTTAAAGACTGCAGTGCAAGGGTCCAGAAACCTGATGAAGCGTGGGAATGGCTCCGGGACACCAGCACCTTTGCCGGAGATTGTTCAGGTAAGGGGGCACTGAAAATGGGCACTTGCCTCTGAAAATCTGGATTTAGACCGCATACCTCAGTTATAAGAGATCTCAAAACAGAGAATACCTTCTGTTTAGCTGGAATGTTCCAAGTTGCTAATTCAAAACTCTGAAACCCCACTGCTCCATCAAAGAAAAGGCAAATCATGTATCTGCATAGCTTGTACTCAGGCACACTCAGGGCTTCTTTTTTTTTTTTTTTCCTATTATCTTATTTAGCCAGTGATTCTGTCCTGTTAACATGACTAGATGTAGAGATCCTGATGTAATTAATGGATTCTAAAAAACTGAAAATAGCAGGGGCCAAGTAGATCCACTGGCAATTTTGTTCATTAAAGAGCTCCCAACTTCAAATACACCTAATGCAAACATATGTACAGAAGTCTTAAAACCAGATCTTTTGAAGGGATTCCAGTCCAGGACATTTTATTAACCTCCATATAACTGATTGCACTTCAGCTCCACACATGTTTTGATTTGTAACTGCTCAAAAAAAATCAACAGCGTGTGCATCNTTTTTTTTTTTTTTCCTATTATCTTATTTAGCCAGTGATTCTGTC
The DNA here is from genome assembly GCA_013398225.1 of Steatornis caripensis. Taxonomy (NCBI): domain Eukaryota; kingdom Metazoa; phylum Chordata; class Aves; order Caprimulgiformes; family Steatornithidae; genus Steatornis; species Steatornis caripensis. The sequence goes on along the minus strand of VZSC01010948.1, from coordinate 82,973 downwards.
CTGTTAACATGACTAGATGTACAGATCCTGATCTCATTAATGGATTCTAAAAAACTGAAAATAGCAGGGGCCAAGTAGATCCACTGGCAATTTTGTTCATTAAAGAGCTCCCAACTTCAAATACACCTAATGCAAACATATGTACAGAAGTCTTAAAACCAGATCTTTTGAAGGGATTCCAGTCCAGGACATTTTATTAACCTCCATATAACTGATTGCACTTCAGCTCCACACATGTTTTGATTTGTAATTGCTCAAAAAAAATCAACAGCGTGTGCATCTCAGATGACTGGTTGAAATATTTTATGAAAGGAAATGATCAAAAGCAGGTCAGATGCCTCTTTCTGTCTTGCTCAAACGTTTAAAATGAGAATAATTCTTACCATTTGGTCAACTTTGTGATTGCTTTTTGTCTTGGTTTCTTAAGTTTCTGTAGAAAACATAATAATCTGTGACGTGTTTTATGAATTCAAGGACATTTTATTTAGTCACCTGTCCAGACATGTACATGCACAAATTAATTGCTAGTTACTTCAAGACGTGCATAAAACACTGACAAACACATTGAAAAAAAGTCCTTCTATTAGTTGTTGCCTGTTGAAAGACCATTTATAAGGTATGAAACTGAGATGTTAGGTTAAGTTAGTGAAAGGAAAATTCTCACACAAAATGAATAATGCAGAGCCTCACCTTCCAGTAGCTGAGACAGGGTTTTGGTCTGATGGTTCACGTGTGCTGGGGATGTTTGCAGTTAAGAATACCATTATAGCTCGGCTTTTCTTCAGTGGTTGATCATGACTGTGAAAGACAGAAATGTCATCTTTGGACTGTTTACTGAATTTCATTCTTTTAATAAGCATTCAGCCAATTTACAAATAATTTTGCCGCTACCGATCACAATTTTACAGGCTTCTTGAGTGCAAAAGTTCCCTGCAGTGTGTGGAAATATACCTTCAGTGTGCACCTTCAATGGTCTCAGGAAGAAGCTAATTAAACCCAGCTATTTTAAAAAGAGCAATGTCACTTTAAATCAGAAAACTTTCACATGTGTTTGATTCTGTTACCATTAATTGTTTTCCCTTGAAATCTGCTATAATTTATGGGAAAACATCAGTCTGCTGCAGAACAACATGAAACTGGAATTTTGTAATCCTTCTGAGCACTATTAAAATGATTTCCCACAATTGTTATTTCCTTTAGGCCGATGAAATGTCCTTATTATCATTGCGTCCCATATACATACCAATTGTCTGTAATAACTTGGATGGTTCGCAATCAATCCCTTTTATGGGAATTTCTATTCTTCAGCTGTAGTCTCACCTTTCACACGGATGATATGTCTCAACCATATTTTTGAACAATGTGTATTTCTGTTTATATATATATACACATAGCTGTTGGGCTGATTTTCAGTTTGACGATCACTGAATGTGTGGTAAGCCTAATTACTTTCACTGTTTCCTTTGACTACAACATTTTAAAAGTTTATGCTACTTCAAAAGCAGCTAGCATTTGGTTTCTGTTTGGGATGAGGTTCTGAGCCAACTGTTTCTTTTTCTCTCTCTCTTCCCCCTCCCTCATCCCCTAACCTGCCTGCCTAATATTTAACCATGTGATTAATGTAAAATAAAGATCACTCAGGCTTTCACCCTCTATAAGATGAATGATACTCCAAACATAATGTAACCGAAGAGCCTTGCTCTTCATGTGTTTTTTTTTTTTTCAGAGCGCGCTGGATGATCTGTACGAGAGGGACTAGTGAGATTAACGCTGTGTTCCCTGCAAGGTTCTGGTGTGATGATAATGTTATTTTTAGGGCATCGTTATTGATATTGGCTAGCATAACTCAGAGCTTTTAATCAAAAGGAAGAAATGATAACGACATCTTTACGATATGCTCGTATACGATAAGCATGAGAAATATGGAAAAAGATTAAAGCCCTAGTATCTTGGCCTCAGAGAAAAGGGTCTTTGTCCTGTTAAAAATAAAGTTGACCAGATGTGCTCATTTCGGCATGGCAGCCCTCATTTTCTCATTGAACCTGTCCCTGCTTAGGCTTTTAATATCAAAATCTTAATCTTGACTTTTGCCTTTGAGCTACCATAACGTTATACCGCTCTGTGACCAAATTATGCAAGGCACTTCAGCTTTTGCCTTTTTTCTGCACGTGAATAGTCAAAACAAGCTGGCAATTAAATATATGCTTGAATTCCTCACTGAATCAGGGCATCAAATGACACAGTTTGTCCCTTGCGGACCTGTTCCCGTGTGTGAAAAACTTTGTAGTTGTGTTGCAGTGAGGCAGGCTGACAAAAACCCAAGCAGCTGTAGGTGCAATTGTCCTCATGGGAATTACTCGATCTGTACATCTATTGCTCTGAAAGTGCCAAAAGATGTAAAAAATAAAATATAAATGTTTTTTTAAAGATGCAAAATACCAACCTGGCCACCTGCCCCTGCAGCATACACCCGCCAGGACAGCATATGCTTGCTGCTGTTTGAGGATGGGCTTTGTCAGAAGCAGCGGCATCTGGCAGCGAGGATTCTGCGTTTACAGATTAAAGGTTCACGTGGTTAACCGAGTTCTTCTACTTCAGGGTCAGCCACAGCTTGTGGGAGTGTTCTCACATTAGATTTTATAGTTCAAGATGGACTGAATGTATCAGCCTGCAGGACTGCTGAGAGGTTAAATTTGAAAGTAGGATTTGAACAGGAATATTTGGATACAGCTCTGTGCTCTGGAATGAAGAAGTATTTTCCATTCACTCGGGCAGGTGACTGTGTAGGTTCCTAGTTTAAAGCATGGAGAAGAAAAGGGAAAGGTCTAAGAACTACATATCAGGACGGCAAAAAACTTCTGCACATATCCTAAAACAAGCCCTTCAGCTACGTACGAGGCACTTATTCCATCACTGTGAGTGCACTAAGTTGACGGTCAGCGAATTCCCATCCCCTTCTGCATTTTTGCAGCAGAACCACAACTTTAGGGGAATATATATTATTAATTTGTGTTGTTTCCCCATTGTCTTTATACAACTGCTTGTCTGCCTTTGAATTCTCTTTAGGGGAAGTAAGACTATCTTTCAAATGCCTTTTTCCGTAGGGCGTAGCTATTCTTTTTTGCCTATCTGGAAATATTACTGGCTTTTGCTGGGGGAGGGTAATGGAAGAGGAGTTCTTTGGGTTTTACAAGTTCTTAAAAAATAATTTGATTATTGTAAAGTAGAAACTCTTTTAATGCTTTCCCGTCCTAGATGGGAGCTATCAGTGTTGACAGCAAGCCCCAGGGGGTGCAGGAAGTAGTAAGTGGTGTTCCAAAGTGAAGGATTATTTATGTATCCAAGCATCTAGCAGTTCAGATACTAAGAGTTTATCTACAAATCAATAGAAAAAGCCACATGGCAATATTATACTTTTCCTACCTGTTGAAATCCTATTCCATTCTTTAGGATTATGCCCCAGGATTACAGAGAGGCAGATGGTTTTATGAAATCCTTCAGCAGTGTTTCGCCTCTGTCATTCCCAAACGATGGCAGAGGAGGTGGTGGTGGTCTAGGTTGCCATGGCTCACGGGTGGTGCTGATTCCTGTGCATCAGCCCTGAAAGGGCCCCACTGGTGCGTTTCAGCCCCCCTCCCGTCCCCCAGCTTGCAGCACAGTGCCACAGCCTTTTCCCTACACTAGGACCTGGTGCACAAAATGCATCCTTTGACGCACGACATGTTGCTTGGTGGGCTGTGCGCCAGGCTGCACGTCTGTGTGATAGTTTGCAAGGGAAAAAAGGCGTGTGTAGAGCCATCACACACCTATATCCAGTAACTGTCCTGACTTTTTCAGACCCTTGTATTGTTAGGGACAGAGGGGAGTAAAGATAAATGATATCTCCAGTGGTCATTAAAGTACAACAGAAACCTCCTAAGATTGTCTGGCCTCTGCTGCCTAATGACCCTTTTTCTGGAGAGTGTCAAGCTGAATTTGCAGTTGTTTCTCTTTGTTTAAACATTGGCTTTCAATTTGTTGCTTAGGGGACCCAGCCTCAAATTGGAGATGGGTCATTATTTGCCCTTCTTAATGGTAAATTGAACTGTGCACACAAACATGTCAGAAACAGCTGAGGGTAAAATGCCTTCTAGTCCTCTGGCAGCCCATCATGGTATGTTTGTGTCACCTGATTAACATAAACTGTCAGTGATCACGGCAATTAGAGAAAGTGCAACTTTATTACCTGGAAACTCAGCAAGACAGTTGTTATTGCTTTGGTATGGCAGTAGGATGGAGAAATGACAGCTCTGGGACCACGATGCCCAGCGTTGGGTCCTGGATAAGTGCAAAACAGAAAGACTGTCTCCATCTCCCAGCGCTTGGAGCAGAGGAGCTCTGGCCTCCTTGGCCACAGATCATTTTCAGGCAGCCAGCAGACATCCTCCATTAATGTCTGGGCAGGGCTCCTTTGAGCCTGTGCTGACCCAAGTCGAAATCCAGCTCAGAGCTGGGCACAAGTAAATCAACAGTGTCCTCTGGAGACACAGCCTTGCTGTTTCCAAGTCCTGGTAGGCTTCCTTAGAACTAGGTATGTCAACAGGCAACGTTATAAATCTATCCAGCAGTTTTTCCTCTTTGTAGGATCTGCATCTCTTATTAATTTTCGTTGGCTGCAGAATATTCTAAATATCTAGTGGTAAATTAAGCCCACAAAAATTGAATATGGTATTCTTGGTTTACAGTCTAAGTAGATTACATCCCCCAGGTAATCCTTTGTGTTTTTCTCCATCACTTGATTAAATGGAGCTACGCTTACCTGTTTGAAGGAAGCCACCTGCGAACAAAACCATCCAAACAGGTAAACATGCTGTGTTAGAGCATGCAGATCGGGGATAAATAAACCTCGTTTACTGTAGGTAACAAATTGTGTGGATTCAGCATTTTCTAGCAGACTTACTGGGTTTTCTGGCTGTGCTCTTTCCTATGTTGTACAAGGGACTGCAATAGATGATCAAGACTAAGCCATGCTGGTAGAGTTTCATTCAGTGCTAGGATGTTTGTTCTGATGTGTAACTATCTCCCAAAAGTGAGCCTCTATCCTTATTTAGGTCACAGCTACTATGTCCCCCACCTGCCCTTGTTTTAAAAGTAATTGTATTCCTTGAGCATATGTGAGAGGGATACCATTCTGCAGTCAGAAATGTTTGAGGTCTGGGTTTTTCTTCAGCCTCCTTATATTTACTTGTTTGTTTCTTTATAACATCATGTTTCTGCTTGGAAATCTGTTTGGCTACACAGGAAGAGTATCCATCGCAATTTATTCTTCCTGACCTTTTGTAAATCTAAAATAAACTGCTTTTTGGAAAGAAACCAGAGGTTTTCCTCTTCATTCCCTTCAAACAAATCTGACCTCACAGTTGTTTCTAGTGGAGACAGCAGAAGTTTCTCTTTGAGTCAGTGAAAAGGAAGCAGGAAAGGGTAAAATTTTCCTATACTGATCTCACTCTTTTTTTTTCTTTCTTTCCTCCCCCCACCCCACTCCCCCAAGTATTCAGATATTCTTTAAACGATACTGGATTTACCAAACCTTTTCTATTCTCCTATTGTCTGGGCTACTTTGGCTGTCATGCCCTATGAGCTCAACTTTTTGTTGCTTTAATTTAATATATGGCTTCCCCCCCAACCCCTGTACGTATTTTCATTCTCCTAGAGCCCTGACATGGCTGCTGGTGTCACCTCTAATGGATAGCCAGAAGGGATGAGAAGTTGTGCAGACACTGGATTGAACTGATGAAGTAAGTGACTGTAAGCCCCTCATACAGCACTTGCATGAATTTTGAGGGATGTTGTCCCAGCTGGAGGGATCATGAGCTGGAAGTCCAGCAGCAAGTACTGGAAAGCAAGAGCATTGTAGGGTGTTGCTTGGGAAACAGAGGAAATAAATCCTGCCAACTGACGGGAGTTCAACAATCTGGCACTTTCATGGTCCTGATGGTCACTGTGAGGCACAGCCGAAGCACAGTGTCAGTGTGCAGCCTATGCTGCTCAGGTGGATAGCTGGAGATTCAGGTGGTGTCCGTGTAGGCGTAGCAGTCCCAAACAAGCTGTGATGTCTTCCCTTGCGCATGTGATCTCAGCTCCATCTTTTCCCAGGGAGCACTTAACTTGACTGTCTAGGAGAGAAAGACAGCTGACGTATACAGAACTTTTTGCCATATTGGGCCGGGGGTGCATGTTTGGAAGAAGACAACAAGCTCTGGTGGGCAATGACTGAAGTTCTCAGTCTTAAGTACGTGCATCTGCCTTACCCAAGTTTGAGGCTTCAGATTGTGCAAAGTAGTTTAAAGTCACTCCCTGAAATTAATAAGTAATGAAGCATCCTGCTCATTGTTGGGAAAAACAATGCCATTGGAAGAGATCAGGAAAGGTTCCTTTCTGACAATTATTTTTAACAATGTGATACAATTCAGCTGAAAGTTGGGGAACAGCCGGGGGCAAGGGGAGAAACATCCCTCCCTTTGGTTAACCTTGCTCGGGAAATGTGAATCACTGAACTAAATAAAGTTTGTAAAAGATGCTTTGAAAATACTATGCTACGCCCTATAATTCAGCCAAGAATGAAGGAGGAGGGAAAAGAAAACATCAAAAGTGCCTGCTTCTTTTTATATTGCTTCCTGGCACATTTCTGTTTCTTCTTTCTTCCTTCCCCCCCAGACAAAAATCTTCTTCTTGTTTTGTCTTTTTGTTTTTCTCTTTTTTTAAAACAATCCTTTTCATTTTGTGAGGCTGGTACCATAACCTTAACAACAACCTTGTTGTCTACAGACAACAACAATGATGAGAAACGCCAAGGGAGAAGGGAGTCCTGTTGGGATTGGAGGACAACAAAGACAGTTTTTTAACGTTTTTATTAGGACCTCATGATGTACACATGAAAAATTAATTTCAGAACATGAACTGCTCTTCAGATGGCGCCGTTTAAATCTGGAGGATGTTAACATTCCTGCCGCATGACAAAGGTCCGCCACCCCCTGTGTTGATACTCATCCTCCTCAAAGGGGCAATAACATCTAAGGATGAACAGAGGCCGTGGCACCAAATCCTGCTTGAAGGCTACTTTTACAGATCTATCTCGGGATTTTCTAGCATTCCTTGTCAGGGTCAGTTTGCCCTTGAGGGCTAGGCTGCATGGCTCTTTGCAGGGCTCCAGCTGTTTCATCACTTGCACACATTTGGATGTATGCTTTGGCAGAACGGATAATTGGTGGTAGAGGAGGAAAGGCAGCAGGGAAGTGCCTGCCCCAAAAGTGCGGCAACGGGGGTTTCAGTGCTGTTTAATAACTGCTGTCGGGTGGCATCATGAAGAAAGCGAGTAACCTGTTTGTATGGACAAATTCATACGTGGGACCCCCCATGCTGGCCTGAGTGGAGCACCAGGAGCTGGCGGTGGCGTGTGGTGGCCGGGTGACAGCAGGCAGTGGGAGGCACTGGGCTTGCAGCCACAGTGGTGCACTCCCCTAATCCTTTTGGCAGCACCCGGAGCCTTCTGGAGTCTGAGCACCGTCTTTGCAGGGTGCAAAACCCACCCCTGCTGTGCCTGCCTGGCATTCAGTCTTAACTCTTTAGTAGAAGTTTAATATGGGGAGCATGCATGGTTCAACTGAAGAACATTCAGCCAGTAAATGCCCAAATCTGCCATACTCTCTTAACAGCAAAGAAAGCAGCAAGGAAATCAAACAGTCTTGTTTCCCCATCCTTTTCAAGAGATTGTAGTGCTGGTGGGACAACTGCTGCTCTGCCCTTTCCTCGGCCCTGACTTACGCCTTGTGGGCAGCCCAGAGAGGCTGGGATCCGGGGGTAAGCAGCCGCCCAGGCTTTGCAGGGAGGCGGCAGCTCTCATGCTGCCAAAGAGGCACCAGGAGAGCAGAACAGGGCCACAAAACCGGCTTGTCATCTGCTTTTCCATCTCTGCTTTGCTGCTTAACCTCTTGCCCCTCCTCGTAAAAACAAACATGCGCAGCCTGACTTCCAGGTGCTTTTGCTGGTTAAATGCCCATCGCAGCAGATAGAGCCTGTGGAGGGCTTGAGCCGTCTGCAGGCTGGGAAGGAAAGGAGATTTTCTCCCCAGGCCGCTGAGCTCTACAGCCGCCATTTAGCCCAGGGGCTGGACTAGCACGCATGTGGCTCGGGCGCTCCCCGCGGAGCAGTAATGACCTTTGGATCTGTAGCTCCACTGTCCCCAGTCCTGGTGCTTTCCCATCTGGTTCCTGCTATTCCCGTAAATCCCTGCTGGCTGTTTAATAGCAAGCGGGGAGTTTCAATGAAGTTGAGGTCACTTTGACTCGCCAAATGTCGCCACTTCTAAACTGGAGCCAGACTGAAGCAAGGGCAGCATTTGTACTGGAGGGGGGAGCAACGACAAAGTGTCCTACGACTCCTCATCGGATGTTGATCATGAGCCCATAGCCTGAGCTCAAGGTTTACTTTGTGTGAGGGTCAGTCTCTGGAGCACATTGATGAAAATGCACTGAGAAAACACAGTCCTGTCTTTTCTTTCAACATGAGTTTTATGCCAAAACCCTTAAATATTTTGGGGTTTTTTTTCTGTTTGCATGTACACACTGTTTGTGTATACCTAAAATTGCCCAATGTGCCCAGCCTTTGGATTACCCTGCCCCTGCGAGGAATATGCACAAGCACTCAGTAGCCCAGCATGAGCAAAGAAATTTCTATATATCTTTAAGGTCAGCGAAAGCTGAAAACAGGTTATTTCTGACAACCACTTGGCTTGCAGATCTGTCAGTAGCACCAAGGCTCTGTGGCCAGTTAAGTACTACTGAAACAACCCCCCAGCCTGGCTATGTTTCACTTTGGGGCTCTGGCTTCATCGTGCTGTCTCCGAGTGCAGACTCNAGCCCAGCATGAGCAAAGAAATTTCTATATATCTTTAAGGTCAGCGAAAGCTGAAAACAGGTTATTTCTGACAACCACTTGGCTTGCAGATCTGTCAGTAGCACCAAGGCTCTGTGGCCAGTTAAGTACTACTGAAACAACCCCCCAGCCTGGCTATGTTTCACTTTGGGGCTCTGGCTTCATCGTGCTGTCTCTGAGTGCAGACTCATGCCATGAGAGCTGCCTCAGGGACCGCTGCGCAGCAAGCTGTGCTCTTGGTCTGAGGATGGAAGACTTCAAGCTGCTCTTCCACGCAAAGCACGAGTTCCCTGCAGAAGCAGAGATTNAACAACCCCCCAGCCTGGCTATGTTTCACTTTGGGGCTCTGGCTTCATCGTGCTGTCTCTGAGTGCAGACTCATGCCATGAGAGCTGCCTCAGGGACCGCTGCGCAGCAAGCTGTGCTCTTGGTCTGAGGATGGAAGACTTCAAGCTGCTCTTCCACGCAAAGCACGAGTTCCCTGTAGAAGCAGAGATTATGCTGTCCTCTTCTCCCCCACCCATCTTTTTTTTCTTTTCCTTTCCTCCTAAGAAAGAAATAGGAAAAGTTTGTGGGGGAATAGTGTTTGCTGATCTTGTGCAAAGCATGGTGACGAATGACAGCTGGAGAAGCATGACAAGGCATGTAAACTTGAGCTAATGGAAACCTGTGTGCCAGCAGACTGTTTATTCAGGCCTGTCATTGTCAACAGAGACCCCTTTACAAGACAGGTATTGTTTGTAGGAACAAGTGCACCATGAAGGGGAATGTAGCTTCAAATTCTATGAATTTGCCTCTTTAAAACAATTTTTTTTTTTAAAAAAAGTCCTTAAACCATCCTTACATGGAATAATCATAGCACCTAAATACGTGCTTACATGTCTCCATAATTTGGGCTTAATCAGTCTACTTTTGGTAAATCAAGCTCCCTCTTAATTGCATTCTTCTCATTGGCACTGTTGAATCCGTGTTACTGTCCCAAATGTACGTATCTGGTTTGTGACCTTGAAGCTGTATCTTTTGATATCACTGACTGAAGCAGGATCAAAAAAAGAAACAAACAGTGGTGTGCCAACCAGTGGTTTTCTCTCTGCAGTACAAAAGGAAAGACAGTTTCTTGAGCAGACTGTCACGCTTACTAGTCTGGCTTTTCAGCAATATGTCTCTCCGCAAAGCAAACAACAGTGAGAGTTCATTTTGAGTAAGATTCAGTGATTTGCAGCCATTTACAAAAAATCCATAGAAATTCTTAAACATGGCATAAACAGAGCACTAAATGTTGCATCAAGGCTGCGTTAGGACGCACTGTATTCATTCTGTAGAAGTAGGAGAGAGAGATCCAAGGAGTTTTGCTGATCTTTGAATGAATTTATGCCATACGCCTTTTTGCCCTTTTTAAAAAATAAAAACATCCTGCAGCTGTAGAGTTCTGCCAACCTTATGGACCTAAATGGATACTGGTGAACTGGATACCAGTTGAAAGAGACTGAGAGGTCAGTGAATCTGAAATAGGACTAGATATTTAATGCAGGTAACAAACTGCATCCACAGTCTGCAGTTTAAAATAGCGTTTGAGGTTTGGCTATAGGATATCCTGGGTTGCATCATGGAGAAATGAGTGTGTGATGGCACACACTGGAAATTTGGGATCGGTCTGTTTCTGATTCCGTTCTGGCTTTTGGAGACAGATACTTGATTTAATTGTTCTTTAATAGTACTTTATAAAAATGCACACTCAAAGGTACTTCCCTCAAAAAGATACTGTGAAATTTGATTGCCTGTAGAATTCTTGGAGATCTTTTGGAGGGGAGATCTCTTCAGAGATGTGTATCTGTGCAAGGAAGCATGTAGTAATTTAAATGACATACATTTCCACGCAGTGAGTTTTGACCTGGAAGCGAGGAGTCTCTTGTTCGCTGGGTCTTCTACAGAGATGGCGGCTGTGCCAGGGTGTCAGTAAGGCTCCTGGCCCAGTCTGGGTGCAGCTGATTTAGGGACAGGCCTGGGTGTGTTTGGGGTATGCCTGCTCACCGGCCAGATTCCTCCCCAATGTCAATTCCCATAGCTGCAGCAGAAGCTGTGGGAAGGCAGTCCTGCAGTCTGTTGTAGGAGATAAGTTTTAATCTCTCCTGTTTTCCTTGGCACTCCTTCTGGCTATGCACATGGGAAATGTGTTCGAGTCATTTATTTGTGTGGCATTTTTGTACAGCCTTGGGAGGACCCTGCTTACCAGGCTCTGCTCTCTAGTTCACCAGAAACGGCACCGAATTTGTGAGCCTCTTGGGAGCTTAACTTGCTGTTATTTGGGAAAATGTCTGCTTCTGGTCTTAAGGTGCTCTTCGTAGCAAAGCTTTGGCGGTTGGCTGCTGGAGACTTTGCAAAGCCATCTAAGAGGTAAAATGTAAGAAGCTGCTCCTGGAAATAAGTGGAAATGGAAAGAAATTATATATTTGAGTAGATCGGGGACAGAATGTGGGAAGCAATTTAAGCCAGAGCAACAGTGAGCAGTGGATGGTGGAAGATTTGCTCTCAAGTGTTTCCATTTCTCTTTACCAACTCAAGAAGATAGCAAATTGCTGGCATTTGGTTCAAGAAGTATATGCTCAGAGCTCTGCAGGCAGTGACAAAGTCTCTCAGATGCTACCAACACCAGAATTCAAACTCTGGCAGCTGCATCTGTGCTTAAATCCTGCGCTTGTTAGCAAAGCACTTGACAAAGTTTCCTGGCCAGTGTGGGCAGTAATTAATTGGTTTATACATGGTTATGCCGGACAGAAACTAAACCCTTGTTAGTAAGAACCCTGCACAAAAATGATTCTGGCAAACAGTTTGGACTCAAAGAATACAGGCTGGAACGACCGTACCTTAAGTCACCTACACAGAACACCTCATTTCCTTTTGCTTTCACTAGGAGGTATATTTGAATTTTTACAATGCAGTGTGTTGCAGAGATCCCCTGCTGCCCACGACTCGGAGTTCTGGATCTGTAAGAGGCTTGAATGTGCTGGCATCATGCCCTGCCCAAGCCAGCCAGCCTGCCCTGATGCAGGGTGGGCTGGTGGGGTGCGTTTTCCCCTGAATGCAGCTACAAGGGCTCTGTGTCTCCACATGGCCCAGTGATGGAGGGACAGGCAAACCTCACTCGAGGGCCTCGCCACGCCTCTCAGTTACGCTGTGGAGATGTTAGCACAGCCCCAACTTCCTACTGTCTCTCTGCAGCACTTCTTAAGGTGCTTTGCCAGTCCGGAATGGTAGGACATTGCAAGGCATCTTCAATAACAAAGCACGTGGCTACTGAGAACCCAGTTTTACTAAGAAACTTTGAAATTCTCAGGATAAAACCAGACATGCTTTTCTAAAGGTGCTTCCGTTGAAAGGTTAATTTTGTATTAGTTACCGTCCAGGAGAGAAATTATGTCGTCAGTGTACGGCAAGTCATTTGTCTCTAGAAGGGTTAATGCAAAGAAAACTGTGAGTCATTAGAAAGTAATTCCCTTATTTGAAGCACACATGAAACTGGAGTCCAGATGGCAAAGGAACAAAGCCTCATTCTTTCATGTGCATTTGCTGAACGCCTTGGTGTCTTAGATAAAGAACAAGTATCTACTAGCGGATTAACATTATGAAAAAGTCAGGATTAAAAAAAAAATAATTCTCAGTGAGGCCGTGTAATTGAAGCTCTATAGCAGTTCAAAAGCTGAGGCCAGTAAGCTCCTGCTCACCAGCTAATTCATGTATTTTGCGACAAGAAGGCAGAATGCTAATCATCAGGGCAGCATATGGAGGGGGAGAACGAGAGGGCCACATGGATATTCGGTGACAACCATCCAGACTTCAGAGGCAGTACAGAGGGCTATTAATGCACTCCCTTGCCCTGTCTGAGAGTGCTGACCTCACTTCTAATCCTGCCCCTCCAGGGTGCTTAATTTCCAGCATTGCTCAACCCAGTCAGGCCTGTTTAACAATTTCTTTTCTGAGTTAGTCTCTTTGAAGAGGCCCTATTTTCTGTTCAGTGACATGAAAGAGATACTGATGTTGATTATCAAAGGCATGTGCTCCAAACCACCAAGCATCTAATGCCCAAGGGAGGTAATATTATCTCTGCCTTCAACATTTACATCCTCCCGCCAAGAAAGATGTGGTGGTTAACTAGCACATCTTTTTTCCTTCCTACTAATTTTACATGAGCTATTAATCAGAGGGGAAAATTAACTAATTCTTCAGCTTGTAGGTCATGCTAGGGCAGCACTCTCATCTAGATTAAAAGGACTGCGGACTGATGCAAAGTCAGCTGTGTTATACCTTGCAGCAAGACAGGTTTATGTACAGTCTTTTCTCTATATTGTATCAAGGAGGTTTCACTGTGTTTTCTCACAGTCTGTGCCCCTTCCTGGCCTGCCCAGTGACTGCAAACCTTAGCCCAAGTGCACAGCTGGAGGGCTGGTTACCCCCACCTACTCCTGCCTCTGGGAGGAGCCTGCTCCATACACCAGTTGCCAGGGCAGAGATCAATCAACATTTGCCCGTTCACCTTGAAGGACAGAAGCTCTACTGAAGAAGTTCTTGGACATTTATCTTTTGATGATGAGGGAAGGCTTGTCTACCAAGCAATCATCATTGCCTGAGCTTTTAACCCAGAAATCCTTGAAATGACACTGAGGGCAGGTGATGCTCAGACGTAAAAAACAAGGAAAGTAATTGCTATCTTAAATGAAAATATTGCTCAGAGTTTCTTTCTATAAAGTTTCCCTACTCACCATCTTAGGAAATCAACATGATTCGGGGCTGCAGAGAGAGTTGTGGCTCAGCTTAATTGCATAAAGCAGTGACAATCGGCACCATTGCTGAAACTCATCTCCTGAACCAGGATGATTGTACACGCGCAACAGCTGGTCCTCTCTGATGCAGTGAATCAAGTATTGTACCATCATATGAGCTTTACTGTACAACAGCAACTATACTGGGCATGTACAGTATATATTGTGTTTCGTACTGTAAATTTTGCAGTCTAGATTTAATGGCTCAAGAGCTCTCCTCTGACTTTGTGCCAATTAAGATTACACTAAAGGAGACAGTTTCTTCTCTGGATGAGAACTGAATCCTAATCTCCTACACCTTGTACTTCTCTGCAGGACTTTTTTTCCCTCCCCTCACTCTTAATGCACCCTTTGACTTCCAAGATGACACAAGTAAGCAAGCCCAGAAGGCTGAAGGAAACTGTTTAGCTGGCGTCAGCTGGATCAGTATTTCTTAATCTTTTGCCCATTTCAAGATCTCAGAAATAATATTGTATTCCCAGAAGTCGTTTGTTTAAAAGACGCACACAAATCCACACTAAGCAATTTCAAGATACTATGTGCATTGATAATGAAAACAGTGGTATGTGTAGATATGCTCACACAATTTTCAATTTTTGTCTGCTACAACATTTTGGCTAAGGGGCTTTAAGTTGACAAACGTGGGTCATATAAACAGCTACATAGATTTATGGTTATTTAAGTATGTCGGGCACTCTTTTAGAGCTGGATGCCAAAAAGTCAAGTGACGAGTATCTAACCTCTTTTCAGTGAAATACAGCCATGTGAGATTTTGTGACATTTTACAAATAAATTGTAAACTGACTAAACACTTAGAAAAATGTCATTTCCACAGAGTGTCTGAAAACAAGATGAACGTGAACTTCTCCACTACCGATGGATACGTTATGCGCAACTGTCGTTAGTTGGTCTGTCAAGTTATTTTTGTAGAGATGCAAATGCACATGCAATATCTCATGTAATTATTGCAGCGGAGTACACACAAAGGACTTCTGGCAGTATGGTTATCTGATCTGCATGCGTTCTTGCTGTGATGCCAGAGCCTGGGGAAGTCTTTCTGCTGCTTACTTGTGGACTGCCCTCGCTGTATGCAAACCTTAGATGTTCATTCTGTCTATCCCCAAACATTTTCTGAGGTTTTTCACAGAAATTATTTTGCCTGAAAGATCAGCACTTAGCTCAAGACACTCAAGCCTTTGCTGTTTAGAAGCTTTGTCCTTTATTTGGAGTGCAAAATGTAAATAAAAGTCTCCTTTGGCACTCTTGCCTGGTTTTCAGCTCCACATTGCTACCAGCTACTGAGTAATCCCTTCACAACTGAATTTGCTAATGAGTTTCTGCTAGGAAACACAGAAATAGCATGTAGGAGCACATGTTCATGATATGCCTTCATAAAGTGCTTGGATTTGGTCTTCCAGAAGAGGATTCAGCAGTGTTTGCCTCAGTCTTAATTACCCCCAGAATAAAAGAGCACTGAGATTTGTTCAGACAGTTCAGTTCTGATGGAGACTGATTTTACTCACCAGTGTGTCTGCACATATTAATACATTTTACGATGACTGTGCTTATTCTGCCAAGACTTAGCCCTGGAACAAAGGACAATGGCAGTGGTGTACACAAGCATGTGTGTGAAAGCCCACACTGATGAGATCTATATTGGTCAGATAAAAAAACCCAGGACCCTTCCCACAGGAAAAAAAATAAGTACGATTGCAGTTTTATCTTGATTTGGAAACCAATTGTCCTGGCTCATCACCAGCATCAGACTTCTGTTCTTTCATGCTTCTGTCCAGCCTTGGACCGGGGCCACTGGGTAATAACTGGAGGCTGCCACTGATCCAGAAAACAGGAGGAACTGACATAATGGCAGGGCTGGAGCTAACCAGACTAAATGAACCTCTGTTCTTCAGTCGTGACTTGGAGGGAGCTACGGAAAGAGCTAGCAGATAGTCCAGTCTCATTCTGAAACCAGGGCGGGCTTCTGACGGCAAATCCACAAAAGTCTGAACTGAATATCAAATGCTGGTTATAACCTGGGTGAAGTGTTTTCCCAACAGTCTCATTTCCCGCTAGGAGAGTTGGTCTTTGCTGCAGGATGTTCTTACAGTTCAAATATTCCTTGCTCCAAGCAAAGGCAAGTAACTTTACTTCATTTTAATGACATAAATTACGAGTAATACCTGGATGTTGTCTGATCCAGCTTATTCCCCTTGTGTCCTCACGTGTGCATAAACTCTGAGTATTTTATTTTTAAAAAATGTTTTTAAAAATATACGCATTTTTAAAATGCTTTAGCAATTTATCCTGCTTTGGGTGTTTTAGACTAGCTGTGAACCGAGCTGTGAATATATATAGTTCTTAGATTGGCAACGGTAGAGTTATAATGACAAGGCTGCATTTGCAGCAGCGTTGCTAACAACACATGCATTTGCTCTTGTCATTTGAAAGAAAATGAAGATTTTTTTCCAATCGGCAAGCTATGCAGCTCTGAGTAGCTATATCCTCTTATCTTGCATAACCTGCTCCATTAAGTGTGTTTTGAAAACGAAGACTTTCAGAGGAGGGTTCTGGTTTTAAGGCCAATAGCTTTGTAGGAGTGGAACTCCAGCTTTTCCATTTCAGTTACGTTCATATAATTTTGATGGGATCTTGTGTTTTATGGGGGATTTTTTCTGAAACTGTTTCACTTTGTGTTTCCTTCAGTCTGAATACTCAACTCCTGATCTCAGAACCACTGGAATTCGTGGATCTTTGACCATGACCACATCCCCCAGGTATAACTGGGTATATGTTAGCCTGCTGTGAGCAGGCTACATGATAACTACATGAATGCTATGCAGACCATACCTAAGTAAAGGCTGTTAGTAAAGCGGCATTTCTAATATCCTGTGGTATCTACCTCCATTAGGCTGATACAGTCAAAATGCCTCCACTTTTTCGTAATTCCTCTTGTAGGCAGTATATAGACTTTTCCACTGATGCAATTTCCACCCTGAGTTGAGCCAGTTGGCTGAGTTAGGCCCATTTTTGATCACTTGAATGTCTATGAATCAGCTGATTAACCACGCTGTCAGCACCACCCCTTTTGCCAATGGGCTGGGTAGCTATGAGCAATTACAGAGGACGTTCGGGCAGGGTATGATCTTCCCTAGAATGAACTCATGTTTTGTGGAATCTCCATGTCAATTTTTTCCTTATTCATCTCCATTTCATATAATTCTTGAGTTCAAAGGATGTCCAAACTGTACGTTGTATTCATCTTTTTCATTATAGCTCTGCCAGCAACCAGCACTCTGGAAAGTGGGTTTGTGGAGTTCATGGGAATGTAATGTTGATGTTTAAAGAAGTCACAATATTTTATCCTGATGGTGTCAGTTCTCTGTGCCATGAAATTTTGCTGTTGGTCTGCTCAGTATTATTAAACAATGCTCAATTATTTTATACTCTGGAAAAGAGAGTAAATGGGCTTATTTTTTAGTATCTTGAGTTGTTATAAGAAGTGCTGGGCCAAGTTCAGCCTCAAAGAATATCCATCCGCTGTGCCTTCATGTGCCTCGTTCACAACTGGTTAAGGACATCTGTGCTACTTAAGCTGAATAGCTTTTGTGACCTTAAAATAAAGTAGGCAGTTTCCTCCGCTTTTATTTATCCCCTCTTGAAGCCAGATTTTTTCCTGGATTTGTTCATATGACAGTAAAAATCCATCATAATAAATTTCAATTACACTGCTGCTCTCTTTTTCATGCCAAGCCTCCCTGTAGAAATGCCAGCTTCTTTTACAAGATTTATTTCCCCAAATATACTTAAGATGGTGGTTTAAAGGTTCCATACCGAAAATCATGATTTTTCTGAGGCCACTTTCCCTGTGCTTATATTGCTAGAGAGAAATACACAACAGCATTGTATAATTTATTGAAAATTGGAACTGATCTGGATAGTCCTTTTGCTTCCATTACACTGCTCATCCGAGCTCAGCAACCATCAGAGAAATGCTGGTGGTCTTGAACATGAACTGATGTTTTTCCAGTTGACAGCTTTTGACTGGAGACACAGTTGGCCCAGTAACTTTTTCTGGGCAGAATTTTTGCATGCAAAGCAACAAATGCAACCTGTGGTCAAAGAGTAATGTAACCATTCTTAGTCAGCTATTTCGTCCTTATGCAATCATCTTTCAGCAGTCCTGTCTTGTACAAGATGACACTTGGATGGTTTCAAACAGTTCTGTTATTGTCGTTCTGATTATGGCACAGCCAAGGGCTTTGATCAGCCCAGCAGGCAAAAAGGCTGCTGGCAGTATGGAGGAGACAATTTTTTAAAAAATGCTCCTAAAATAAGAAGCTGCAAATCCAAATTTAATCCTCTAAGCGCCAAGCTCACCTTCAGAACTCCCAGTTACGGTCACATGTCTTGAAGAAATAATGTAACATATTAATACAGGAACCAGGAATAAAATCACATTCCATTTGTAAATCATCTTACGCCTTAGACTCCTGTTCCCACTTCCAAATCCCCCCTGAGATGCAGAGTGGAAAGAAGAAAATGCACAGCAACACACTGCCTCCTCCTGTGTATTTGCTTATTAGAGCAGGGCTTGTTCCTTGTCTGGGCTGCTGACCACCTCTGTGGCACAAATATTAATGTGCCCTTAAGGTGCCTCTTCTAATTTTGCCACTGATCCACTGGAATCCACTTCAAGAGGAGTTGCGTAAGACTGGAGGGGAAAGCTCCTTTGCAATCATACACTGAACATGGGAAGTGCCTAGAAGAAAATGAAGATCTGGGTCAGTGTGCTCTGTGTGAAGATGCAGTGCAGCCCATACTCTTCTGTACTGTGGCTCCAAGCAGGGAATGAAAGAAAAGGAGAAAAATCTAGTTCCTGGTAAACCCTGCACATGTTAAACATCTCCTGGTGCGTCCATGTGTGTTAAGCCACCGTCAAACTCTTACAGAAGAAAGAGATGTCATCATGCAATTCTACCCATATCCTAAACCAGCCTCTGGTCCCAGCAATGAAAACATTTGCCTGCCATGAGCTACAGACTGGCTTTTCCTGCTAGGTCTTGAATTGAGGATAGAGCAAAGCCATACTGCTGTGGGAGCAGAGCCAAGGAGTTTCTGCTACAAGTTGCCTGCTGTTTCTGCAGAGTGGGCAGGATCAAGCCTCACCCCCAGTGGAAGAAAGGCTCTTATGGTAGGTCTTGCCCAACTGAATGAGCAAGAAGAGCAGCTTCTGCATGATCCGTCAATCCAGAGGCTCTCCAATGAGCAGCCAGGCTATTCGCCAAGCTTTTTCTCTCGGTGTTTTATTCTGCCTATGATCGCATCTCAGCTGTCAGCTGAAAGCAAAGCCTTGCAGGCCTCCTGGGACAGAGCCCACTCCTGCAACATCTGCTGCACTGCCTGCTTGCTGCTGCAGAAAGCTCTCCCTGCATCAGACACAGCAGCAGTCAAGCCAAAGCTTTGCCAGTGACCACTTTCACACTCAACTATTGCCTGCAGCTGTTTCAAGAATCAGCCGCTTGCTTGGGGCTGAAACAACAATGTTGAGTTAAAGTAGACCCTGCTCAGTCCTCAAGTCCTCATGGAGGAAATTGCAAGAGGCAGCTTGGCCCGTGATGTGTGTCCGTGGTGTGTGCTTGTATTTGCCAGCACAACAACAGTGCTGGCAAGGCTTTGAAGCAAACACTTTGGGGGCAGAGAAGTGGGGAGGCATTCATACTTTTGCTGCTTCTGTACTTCAGTCGAGAAAGATTTCACCACAGCGCACACAATGGACCAGGAGAAAGCACTGGTTCTCCCAAGCATTTTTACAACGTGTTCATGTGATTCTCAGGGAGAAGAGGGCTCTTCTCCTTACTCGACCTGTTGCGCCCCATTGCACTTCATTTGACTTATGCTGATAAGCATGAGGAGCTGCTTCTGTGAGCTGGCAAGTGTAGTGCCAGGCAGCCTTGCCACCTACAGCCCATGTTGGGGCTTGAAAATCTCCACAGGTGCTTTCACCCTCCTCCCCATCACTCCCCCACCTGCCCGAGGGGACTAGAGGCCAGCAAGCTGGCAGGCAGGGAAGTGACCAAGGAGGTGAGAGGAAACACAGCTGGAGGAGGCAGAGTTGGAAGTCTGGCCCGAAGCCAGGCTTCCAGGACTGGTCACATGAAGCCTCCCTAGTCTGAGGGTTCCCCAGGCCAGGCACTTTACCTGTCTCTGTGACAGTATTCTGTCCTGCTCAGGTACTCTTGAGTGCTGCTGTGTCATGTAGACTTCTGAACAACGTGGTGGGAACCAGGGGCCTGAGGCTGAGGGGTGCAGCAGCAGCCGGTAGCTCCACTTTGCTAGCGGAAGAGTGATACGCAGACGTGATGCATAGTCCTTTGCATTGCTTGATCTGTTGAAAGCTGTCTCTCAGGTAAAAACTGTTGCCTACACCTAAGGTATGCAAAGATACCATGAGTGGGTTCTGTGGAAAGAGAGCTTAAAAATGATACAGGAAAGGAAAATACACGTCATAAAATGAGATAATGCCTGCCACAGAACACCTGTGTTAAGCTGCTGATGGCACTGGTACTTTGAGGAGGGTTTCATGACATTTACTGATGATAGTCTTGCCCCTCAGCCTTCTTCCAAATTCCTGTATATGCTCCTGCTCTGCGTTCAGCAAGCTGAATGAGTGAAGGAACAAATGGTTCATGTGCAGCATGAAATGCTAAACCCAAGCTTTCATAAATGGATTCCAGTCTATAACTGTCCAATTAAGAAACTACAGCAGCTTTACAAACCAAGTGATAATAGATTTGGGCAAGCCAAGCGATCAAAGGTACAGCCAAGCCATAGTGAAACAAGCCAAAAAATCGGACATCAGCCAACAAAGCTGACTAAATACATAGAGTATGAAAAAGAAAATACATAATAGATATGCGAGGTTACTGTGGCCGCCAGGAAATGATGCCAAAATATCCTTGCCGGTTTGACTTCCCTTGGCTTAGACCTATATGTGGATGCTGAACTGAGCCCAAACTAGGCATCAAGCATGAGCCTGGCCTCCTCCTTCATCAGCTGAACAGATCATCCTTGAGAGGCTGCACGAGCTGGTTTTATTTTGGAGATTTGAGTCTGATGTGATCTCCCCTTATTGCCCCTGAAATGTGGCCACCTGTCAAGGTTTCATCAGGATCACATCCACTGATGTTACAACGGTAATTTCTGATTTTTCAGCTGTGATCTGATTCCTGAGAGCTAGAGCTACTGAAATCAGCCAGAGCTGGCTTTTTTGTTTGTAGTTCTTTCTCCCCTGCACAAAATGTCATAGGTTTTGAGAGGTGTTGAATGTATGGTGAATGTTTCCAAAGGCTGAATGTACTCCAAATGTCATATCGAGGCAAAAGCATTTTATTAGTGTTTTCAATTCCTTTAATGAGATTTTTCATCAAGCTTTGTAGATCCAGTAGGTTAGTCTTCTGGGAAGTATTTCATTCAAGTATTTATGCATTAGGGCACATGATTGTGTTTCCCTCCAAGTAGGGAAGGGGATCCTCTGTGAGATCAACCTGCACTGAAAGGTAATAACTCGGCACCATTCTCCAAGGATTTGGGTCAAGGACTGAGAAGGTACCCAGGGTATTTTATTACTGCAGACAAAACTATTGGCTGGAAGCTTTACCATGAATACAAACAAGAAATTTCATACATATCAATAGTAAAGCTGAAAAGCAACAGTAAAATATGTCAGCTTTTGATATTTGCCTGTCTCTGGAGTCCCTCAGCTTCCTGCTCCTTATGCTTACAATGCCTATTGGCAAGAGAGGATAGTGACATAAAAATAGGTAAGAAGAGAAAAACGAAATCTGAATAATCAGTAGAAAGCTCTACAGGTTCGTTCCATTGCCACTGGGGGGTTTTGGACCAAGGCTTTCCTGAATTAGAAATTAGTCAGAGATATAGTGTTTGGCTCAGAACGCACACTTCAGATGCCTCAGAAGAGAAGGGCATTCAGATTTGATGCTGATACGCAAAACAAATGTTAAAATTATTAGGATTACTTGCTTGATAATTGTTTTTCTTCAGGCCAAAATGGTAATTTGAAGAAACAAGCGCCATGACTGATCTTTTGGTTTGTAATTACCTTTATAGATACACAATTGCATGTTTGGCTCTGGCAATTAAAATTGTTTTATTTGCTTTTCTTTGTGCATGTTGCCTGTAATTACCGCATCTGAGCACAGAAGACTCTATGTTGTTGTTTTGTAAGACCAAAAGGATGAGGAGGCCTGTGGTTTAGTTGCTGGATAATTTCAAAGAAATTTTGAATACAAGAAAATTCCTAAGGAATTGCCTGCTTTGTTGAGTTGCTTTTATTCTACTTCTTCTCTTTTTTTGTGTGTGTTCTTAAGGGTGTGGGGTGGAAGGAGAGATTGCAAGAGCATATTGGCTGGTTTACTACTCACAGAGGAGTTCAAGCATTTCTCTGCCTGCTCTGAGTATTGTGGAATGTTACTAACAATTGTAAATAATTTAATGCTTCTTTTGCAGTGTGCTTGAGCCGCACGGCTGAAATCAGTCGTTGTTTTGCTATTGTCATGAATGGATGGAAGCTGAGATCTTAAACAAAAATGTGATGCTGAAGTCTGCTTCCCCTTCAGTCACATGCTGGCCTTTCTTAGTCCTGCATATAAATACAGTGGTACCCTTCTCTAATTTTTAGAATACAAAGGGTTGCATAGAAGGGCTGGTCAAAACATGAGGATTATGTCAAGGGATGGACAATTCAACATGATGGTGTCATATTTTCACTTCCCCTTGACTTATTTTGAACATTCAGAGAATACAGGACTTTGTTCTGTGATCTGGCTCTACACAAAATACTCATAGCATGTAGTAAATATGTCCATTGGCATACTTACTCATATATTTTGATTTTTAATTTTCTAATTGGAAAGGTCCCTTTACAGCATTCTGGTGTAGTAAAACAACTCCAACACATACACCGTTTTCAAGGACTTCTGACTGATGCCTAGACTTCTATCGTACATACACACACATGTACTTGTATATAAGAAAAATGCTATGGGCTACAACCTTGCCCATCTGGCAGAAGAGAACTCTCCTCCGTAAGAGGACTTAGCACTCTCTGCCTGCTGGCTTCAAGCGCAAAGCTATTTCTTCAACCTTGTCTTCTGTAGTATAACTACATATCGACATACATAACAACAATTTAAAATAATCCCTACCAAAAAAAGACACTTCTCCACTCACATCTCTCTTCCTTAGGGAATGGTGAGCAAACAGTAAGTACAGGCCAGATGTTAGTCGCATGGGATGCTTTCAGAAACTGCTCAGGTGCTATGGTGAAGAGTGCAGTATAGGAACACGAACACAACACGGGAAACGATCCCCTGTTGCTGCTTGCCAACAACAAGTGAAACTTTTGGTCAGGACACAGGCTTTCCTTTGCCAGAATCTCTCTCATAAACACTGATAATTTTTGGTTACATACCACGTTATCTAACATATCCTACCTTTCCTTTGGCTTCATGATGGCCAAACAGGACAAATGAAGGCAAGCACAAGCCCCAAGTCTTCTCTTGTGAACTGTGAGAATCTGGTCCCAGAAGTGAGCTAAAGTGAATTAGCCATGAGCCTCATTAACCTAGCTGTCAGTCGTGAGCTACTCCGTTGAATCAGTCGTGGTTCTTGCTTCTTCAATAAATCTGTGGTTACAGAATAATTTGTGGTTTCTTTCATGTCTTCACCTGGACCTTGCTGTGTAATTGTAGGGACACCAGACATGATGGGAGCAAGGAAAGCGAGATGTTCAATCTAGAGCTATCGTTCTCCCATTTTTCCCCTGCACTTCATCTCTCCTGATATTTTCTCAATTTAGAGAATTTCCAGGAGCATCCAGAAAATTCTGAAGAGACATTTGATAGCTCTAGGACAACAGAGAGACAGAAGAGAGAAGGAAAGTGGAATGCAAGCACAGACTGCATTCGCTTCTCCCCGAAGGTGCCTCTTTGGGTGCACTGGTGGGTGGCAGGTGGAGAGCCCTAGGCAGACGCAGCCGGGGGATGATCCAGGGGATGAGCGGGGCTGGGGTACCAGCCTTCTTCCCGGCCAGAGACAGGGGGGAGCCTCGAAGTGCCTCGAGAGAAAGGTGGGATTTTTCCCTGGATTGCAGCTCAGTAGTATCCGGCTCTGCGTTATCAGCGAAGCTTCAAATAGCTTATCTTTTTCCTGCATATGCATGTGTTTCTCTCTCTTGCCAGCCCAACATTTCTTCATCTGAACACGTGAATAACAACCCCCTGAGTAGATATGGATAAAATAAAAGCATACTAAAATCCCCAAATATTCGAGGAAAGATTTTATCTTTTGGTACATGGAAAGATGTCTGCAGTCTGGCTTCAATAAAGGAATAACTTAAAAGGCAGAAAAATAAGCAGCAGAACATCAGCTCTCACTTCAGTGTGTAAACTTTGGAAAGGCCACCTGTCAGATCCCTGGTGGAAAGCAGCATTTTGTTTGGCATCTGGCTGATTGCCACGATGAAATGTTGAAGTGTTTGGAAACTTGTGGGACTTTCTTCAAAAGGCACACTTCCCCTCCCCTTTTCTCTAAATAATTAAATCTTAAATGTTCTGGCTTGCAGTTAAGAAAAGATAAAACAAAACGGCAGGATTCTTTCAAACACACTAGCTAATAATGTGGGGGTCTTTCATGCTATTTATTTTAGCTTTCCCTGCATGAAATACAAAAGAAATTGCCTCGGTGTCACCTTAACTTTTCATCCCAGGCAGTCACTGATTCTGGTCTTGATAACAGTAAAGTAAATCTGAAGTAACTGCTGAAATGTGACCTAGTTGCAGAGCACTACCTACTTATTCCAGTGTAAAATTGGCATATGAACGCAATTGCGATCTTATTAGTCTTATCCTGTCATAACACCTATCAGTCACTGAAGCTACTCCAGATTTCGGTGACTCACATGAGCTACTCCCGATTTAGGCAGTGTGACTGAAAGCAGAATGAGACCCACAATCATCAGTTGGGTGACATCTTGTCTTGCAAAAAGATAAGAATTTCACTCCAAGTCTGTTCGAGGGCAGGCATATTTTGCTCTGATCACTCATTTTGACTATTTTTCCTAGCATTACATTGTGTTTCAGGGTCCTGTTGGAAGCAAGTTGCTTCATGATTCCAGCACTTTTAGGAATGCAAAGCTCCAGATTAACACCATCTGTTGTTTGAAGATAAAAGCGAAGACACTGATGTTAGTGGCTAGTTCTCTTTGTAGCTGCTGCTCTTTCAAGTAGCAGACACTACGAAGCTACTCGTGCCCCTGTAGATATGCATGAGGCTGCCAACAAAGGTATATGTGCTCTTGAGAAGTTGCACTAAAATTTTGTTACAGTTATTTGTGCTATAAAAAAATAAATAAATCAGGGTTTTATTCCCTTAAGTTTCTTCCTAGCTTTAGTGCTCATGGGCACGAGGGGAATGGAGGGCCTGTGATCACCATACAGCCTTCTGCATGGTGTTCTACTACCACATCTTGAAGCTTCCTGGGCGAAAAGCATGAGAAATCAGTCTGCAATGTCACTGCCACAATGGCGATGGCACAGTACAGCCTGCAGCAAAAACCGTGCACTGGTGAAATACTGCCCCCCCCCCCCTTTTCAACATGTGTTATGCATAACGGGTAAGAGGGTGAGTGCTGTTCCTTCTGGGGATCTAATGCTTTGTCTTGCATATGTAAGTTGGAAGAGTGCAGGGACAAGTCAGAAGGTGGGTGATCTCGTCCTGCACGCTGGTTAGTAGAGCTAAAGAGGGAAATTAATTTGTTCCAGATATAGGAGCACAGCCAGAACCAGAAACAAGGCTCTAATTCACCAGCTGCCTTTGTATAGGTTTGGCAGCGTTTTGGCTTGAACTCAGAAAGAGACTGCCAAAAGCTTCCAGACAATGCCCAGCTACAGCTGGGAATCAGCACAGGACAAGCACCACTCCCAAAAGGCATTTTGGGTGCAACCACAGTTTGGAGAGTAAGGCAATTCAGCTTACCCTGTAGTTGTGCTGTGCCAGTTGGCAAAGAGTGGTTGTTGAGCAGAGATGGCTCATTTAATTTACCACCACACTCAAGGTAGCTTTAGTGGCTCTGATTTACGCTTGGAGGAGCCTAGCACCGAATGACTTGAGCCTTATATCAGGGTCACTTTTGAGCTGCATGATAAATTTCCTATTGGCTCCCACGAGGCACAAGTCAGGCTCAGCTGCCATTATCCCTTTACTTCAGCATGCAATACTTTAAGAACAATATCAGTTTTATTTGAGATGCAAGCAGTGGAAGAAATGGGTAATGAGATGGCCACCACCAAATTCAGCTTGCAGGAAATGATGATGTCTTTACTGACACTTGTTGAACTTCACTCAGTAATCTTGGGGTCCCATATCTACCACTGTCACACATATTCTAATGAAAATCTTTTTTTTAATCTTTTAATACCAAGTCTTGAAAGTTTTTTTCTGGGTTTTTAGTGAGCGCATTAGTTTAAGGAGGGGCTTTGTCCAAATAAGTGAGAAAGTCCTCTAGGACATGACTGTCCTCAATATTTCAAAAATAGCGACAGTGCCATTATTTTAAATAAAAGTGGGGTATTTCATTGCTCCAACGTGATTTTAAGTCTTTTCGCATGACAAAAAATCAGAAGAAAAATGGTATTAATCTTTTCATCACAAACTGTCTTGTCCCAATATATTACAAAATACAAAAAAAACGCTGGGAAAGAGAAAACATTGAAAAACTTTTCACTTTAGTATAATCTCTCTCCAAGTACTGGAATCCTTACTCAGGCAAACACAGTGAAACTCATGAGAGGCTTCTTTAAGTTAGGCCTGCAAGGACTCATCTAAAATGTCCTAAATAAGTGCACAAATGGCTCCTAAGTGGAACCAAACACTGAGCAGTTCCTCATGTTCTCTCCCACTGATTTGCAGGATCTCTGTTCCCTGCTTTTTTTTTGACCCCACATAGGAGGGAAGGGCTTCAGGTTGGGCTTCAGGTTAACCCCATCAAACTGCTTTCCCCCTTTGACCCTTCCCTGTGCTTCCCTCAGGCCTGAAAGGGTAAGGAGACATCCCAATCTCCTGTAGCTAGTCTTCAGGGGAATTATACTGCAACCCTGCTGGATGGAAAGCTGACGGACAGCTTAAAGAACTTCTTCTCGGTTTAGGATTTGGAGACAAGGCCGGCGGCATAGCCCCTGTAGTGAAAGCCTGTCCCCCGGTGGAAAAAAAAAAATCCACAAAACCCCCTAAGAAGCTATGTGAGGGCATCTTCACACAAAGATTTCCTTCTCCAGAGTCTCTTCCTGTGGGTTTAAACTACAATGGGGATAGTTCAGACCACTGTAAATGTTGATACAATTGAAGGAAAACAAGAATCTAGTTTGCCCTTTCCTGTCAAGGAGTCATTTCTTCACTCTGAGAGTGATGACTGAGCCCTGATCCAAAGAAACCCGGAATGCTTAGCAATTCATGTTAAGGAGCAAAACAAAAAGCAAAATCCCTCTTTTATTCTGCCATGGCACGTTGGTAACTTTTCAACACGCTGTCATCTGGTGACAACAAAGACCTCATATCTCCTTTCAAAAGCCTTCCTTTTGACCTTGTACTAATTAGAGTACATGTAAAAACAATTGCCAATTAAAATGCAGAATAATATCTGTGGTAGCTAGGGGAGACATTTCTAAAAATAATGTGTAATGGCACAAAGAAATACCAAGACAACAGCTTTGCATAAGCTTCTTTTGATTTGTAAATGTCTGTGGTTAGTCTGCAAACTCGCACACATTTTCTGACCTTTACAAGGTCATGCTTTCCTAAGATCTCCAGTCATGTGTCTAAAAAGTGATATGTTGGCTTTGTTTTCAAAGCAAGTATGGGACACACAACTCCAGGACGCATTTTCATCCCCACGGTACAGGAATGTATACATGCCAGTATGTACTACCTGACCATGTTACTTGAGAATCACTAATAAACCTGCTGGAGTTTTGTGTTTGAGAGAGCGTGCACACGCCATCTGAGAGGGGGTGATATAACCGTAATATTCGGGGATTTCCTTGGGGGTTGTATAATACTGTGCCCTCCTGAGGTTCAGTGAAGAGACCTCTAGCTCTCCACCCCATTTATTAGGCATGTAAGCACCTAATTGCTATTTGGATTTATGGGAACCTGATCCTCATAGGTGGTTTGTGTCACTCTATAGAGATTGCTACAGTCAACAGCACAGGTATACTCAGGTCCCAATTGTTTCTTGAAGGATAAGAGATAAAATTCCTTGAGGCAAAACCTGTTTCAATTATATGAAGCTCTCTCTGGTTACTCTCTACTGTGAGGATCATGGTTTCATTCTCATAAGATGCCTATGGAATAGGGTGGTGCTGTCTAACTTCTGTTTATTTCAGTGAGCAGGTAAGGTATATTTTTGACCACAAATCAAGCCTGAGAAGCCTAGGCTGTAACTCAGAAAGCCTGTGGTTGTGACAGGCATTTGTCCTCACCTTTTGTTGCTTTTCTAAGATTTTAAGACATCTGTCTTTACCCGGGAAACATGACAATGGTGAAGCAAACTATGATCCAGATCCGAAGAGGTACCTGGTATTTAACCATTTTGGGACAGAGGGAGTTAATAGGAGCTATGAGAGCTCAGTACTTCACAGGATTGCACTTTCACTCAGAGACAGCCCTCTGGTCTACATTTCTAGGTAATAAAGATATAGCCAGTTGTGTGAGAGGGACTCAGGGAAGTATGGAGTCTGGAAGTAGATAATGGTCCCTGAACCAATTCATCTGGCCTTGCCTGCCTGAAGCCTGGTCCTTGTGGTCTGAGGGCCAAAAATCAGTTGTTACGGCAGCAAAAACGTGCTTGTCTGCTTTTCTGAGCCACTTGGGGATTTGCTGATGGGCTGCTTAGGAGCAAGCAGGAAACCTCAGCTCATTGATGCTTCTACAGGTCAACAACAGACATGTACATGTAGTAAGGGGCAGGCAGTGGTGCAAAACTCCCCTTTCCTGTCAGTTCATGGCCCACATGAATAGAGATGTTGAATATCTTTCATTTAATGAAGCAAGTGACTTTAGAGGTATCTAGAAGCGACATGAAGCATGACCACGAAGAAAACCAATATTACTCTGAAGATGCAACTTACTGTTAGCTTTTGTTGTACCATCTGGAATGAAGACTGAAATCAGCCTATGTCAGATATTTTAAGTTCACAAACTCAAATTCACAGTACAGGTCAACATTTAAATACAGCAAGTTTTTCTGACCTCAACAGGTGAACAGCTTCCGCCCACAAGCACAACAATTGCTGAGCTTCATCTCCTATTCTCGTTGGCATAAATGCAGATGCTATTCTTATTCTCAGTAAGTATCTAATCTTCCGTTCAGTCTTACAAAGCCATTTGCTTCCATAATATCCTGCAGTAGGATATTAGCTTGGACACTGGCACATTTGCTAGTAATCAGAGGTTTGTCAGGTAAAAGTAAATAATTCCATGGGATCATTAGAAAGCAAACTGCTGTCCAGCTCTCTACTCTATTGTATCCCCAGAAGTCACAACACAGCTATGAGAAAACAGTATACAGATTTTTACTTCAAAAAACAAAACAGAAAAAACACTCACTGGAGACACTTTTTACTCCAGGTGAGCCATCTACTTTCGCAAATAAACATAAACAAATGTATTAGGAAAAATAATCACGCCATCAGCAATAGAAAACTGAATACAGACTTCAAGAGCTTGAAAAGGGAGCACTCACTGTCACACACTCCGTTGGGCAACCCTATGCTTGGTTCACGCCTGTGCACGGTGCTCTGGGCTGATTCAGCATTGTGGGGCGCAGAGTAACAGTTTTACTCTGCAAATCTATTCCCCCGTGCAGAGCTGGGTGGTTGGGCACGGGAAGCATTCCCTAATAAGACGTGGCCTTTCTACTGCCTGCTAAACAATCTGTTCTGTTAGTTGCTTTGTGGAGAGACCAGACAGGTTTTTGGAGCTTCACAAAAGATGAAAACGGAAAGATCTGATCAGTAATTAGCCCCTGCTCAAAAGCAGGGATTGTAGAAAAAAGCAACTGGGGACAGAAATACTTTTGTCCTCTCCTGGTGGAAAGCTTACTTAACCTGACTGGCTGATGCTGAGGCTGGGAGAGGATTGCTCATGGTCCTTGGTACCTTCTCGGGTATTTATTAGTCAGCGATGAGACAATGCCTCCCAACGGAATGTAAGAAACACACCAGCTTCCCCAACACCACATCCTGCACCTTAGAGCTGAATAGGATGCAAATGGAGACTGTCAGTGTGCCAAATGAAGCTGACCACATCCCACAGAAGGTTTCTAGCCACCACGGATGGACACCCAGACTGTATGCATAGAATTGCTCCGTCATGGATTGTGTATTTGTTTATACCAAAATTCGTTCAGCATTTTGACTTAAGGGAAAAACAAACTTAAAGGATAAAGAGTTTCAGACATTGGTCTTCACTTCAGATGGCCCTAATTTAGACACCCTTAGCAGATCATGCCATCAGTACAGAGCAGGAGGGAGAAACCATAGTATAAATAAGGTGAACAGCACCCAAAAAGTGGCATTTGGTAACTAGATAGCCCTGGTGCAAAGAGATGAAAGTTTTAAAATTAAAGGTTTGCAAGGAAGAAAGATAGACCCCAGGGAGAAACAGAGTACTCAGGCTATCTGTTCTCTCCATACTTCTCATATTTTGTATTTTGCCTCTCTGACATAATGCTGCCCTGGATGCTTCTTTCTCTGGAAAATCACCTTCGTCAAATCACCTTCATCAAAACTCCTCTTAATTTGCTCAGAAATTGTACTTTTCAGCCTTCATTCTTCACATCCAAAACATATGGACATAAATATTTAAATGCATTTATGGGGATTTTATTAAAAATAAACACCATTTTCATATCATGTCTGTAGTCAATCATGAAAGAAATCCTTCAACTTCTTATTCAACATGGAATCCTTCCTGTTCAGTGCTCGAACACATGTATCCAAGCCAGCTGTCACAAATGCAATCCCATCAGTGAAAATAATTCTATAATTTTGTCTCACTAATGACACAAGTTCTTTGCAAACCAACAGAAAATATATCACTTCTGCAAAGCTGTTCCTTCAAGTTTCACCTTCTTCCCTTTTGTTCTACAGTTTTTATTCACAGATTCCTCATTCCAGTTTTCTTTCGTTTAGCGTTCTTCCATTACTCATGCTGAAATTGTATAATGAAGGACCCGGTTACAGAACTAGACTTTATGACTTTTTGTGAGTATATGAATGGAATGCATGTATAAAATAATAAACACGTAATGTGAGCGAGTGAATCATGGCACCTACACTGGATTGCTTCTCATCTGTGTAGCAATTTCCATTTGCATATAGTTTTTCCAGGCTTGGATTGCAAAGGTTAAAGCTTGCTTGGAGAACTTCAAATTACATCTTTCTGAACTCTGAAGTGCTTGACATTGCAATTTAATTTTCTTCAATATAGGTTTTTGTTTGTTTGTTTTTGTAATACAGCAAGCCTTTTCTGTGAAAGATAGCACAACATTTATATTATAATAACATCTGGAAGCTCAGAGTTAAAATTTAAATGCTGTTGGTCCAAATTGCACCAACTGCTGTTTAAACATACAATAAATGTCCTTGTCCCAAATCTACAAGGCGAGACAAATCAAAACAGGTAAGACAAAAAAGGAAACAAATTGCATAGGATATTCCCAATTCTTAGTGCTCAAAACTCTTCATACATTTGGCCATAATTCAGCTGATGATACCAGATGCTTAGGGGAAGAGTACAAGAATAGTGCAATTATAGGATGACTTTTTCACTGCTTTACCTCCCAGTTCCAATAGTAACTTGTTTAGGTGCTTCTTAAGCACAAGTCATACCTACATTGTTGTGTTTAGCCATGCTATGTAAGCTGTTTTTTCATGGATTTGTCTTAATTACTTTCTAAAAGTAATTTTGGGCTCCAGAGCATCCCGTGGCAATAAGTTCCACATTTTAATTATTTGCAGAAAATGTATTTCCTTTCATTTGCTTTAAATCGCTTGCTTCATAATTTCATTAGTTGTCAATAAATTCTTACACTTAATTGTTTCCTATTTAATTTCTCTGAATCCAGTCACTTAGCATCATGAGATCCTTCTACAACTCTTTGCCATTTGCTTTAGTCTTGGCGAGCCTGAATAATTCGGTATCATTTGCAAACTTCATCACCTCACTCTCCAGTCCCTTCCCAACTCATTTAATGAACTGCATGAGTCAGTATAGCTCCCTTGGGCATTACTGGTAACTTCTTTCAATTGCAAAAGCCAACCATTTATTCTTACCCTCTATTCTCTAACAAATTAATAGTCTGAGTGACCACTACTATGACAGCTTAGTTCCTTTAAGCACCTCTTTGAGAGATGTGAAATGCTTGCTGATAAAATCACTATATCAATTGAATCGATGTTACTTACAAGATCAGTGACTGGATTAAAGAACAGTAATAGATTTATAAGGTGATACTTTTCCTCTAAAAGGCTTTATTCTCCTCTTCAAGCTCTTCCTAGATACATCGTATTTATCCATATATGCACTAACTTTGTTATTTTTAAGTTTCCCATTGTATTTATCACCTTATATTTCTCTCATGCTGAGGCTAATTTAAGCAATATATCATGTACCACAGTTCGTTCATAGCCTTCACAGGGAGTTCCTCTGGAGCACTTAGGTGAATACCACATGGTACTGATTAACAGTTATTGTGTGGTTTATATTTTCTTCTAGGCACAAAAGTCCTTGTATCAACAGTTCCGTTTGAGATAAATCCTTAGACCCTTTGTAAAGAATGGTCCTGGTATGAGAAACTCTATAAACTTCTCTGCAGTGAACAGTGAAGCCTTGGCGTCGACTTCAGGTTTTCTGCTGTAGTCTGATCTTTCTTGAGTATGCCTTTTACACATAGATCATTTTTCAGGCTCACCAATTCTCTGGCATGTTTCCTGCTTTTGATGTTTGAATAAGTTTCTATTATTAGTTTTAATACCATTGGTAAATTGCATGCTTCGTATCGGCTTTCCTTACTACTGCTTTGTGTTTATCTTGCCAATGTTTATGCTTTCTTCCATTTTCCTCTTAAACATAACCCCCGGTTTTGAAGGATAAAATTTTACCCCTGATACCTTTCTTTTCTTTGTTTTTTAGCCGCATTGGTTTCTTTGTGTTTTGACTGAAGGTTTTTAATTGGTAGAAAACTTTTAGACTTCTAACATAGTGCCCTTAAACTGCCGTCTTGCTCTCATTCTCCTAACAGTTTTACCCTCTTCGTTGCTTCACCTGATCACCTTTGTCTTATCTTTTACTGACTTTTCTGAGAATCACTGCTGACGGGCTGCATTTTTGAGGAGGTGGAGGGAGGTGTGGTTTTTTGGCTAGATTTTTCTGTCTGAAAAAACCACGGATTTTCGCCATGCAGTTTCTCAAACCTCCAACAATTGGTTGATTGCAGTTTCTAGGATCTCGAACGTGTCTTTTTCTACAACTTAAGCCCTCTTCAGGTACGACAATGAAGCATGAGATGTCTGCCCTTTGTTAGTGTATTCTCATGCTCATTATACTCACCATAGCTTTAGGAAAAGGATGGTTTTAGTGTTGACTCTACAACTGCGTCTCC
Source organism: Steatornis caripensis (assembly GCA_013398225.1). Lineage (NCBI taxonomy): Eukaryota > Metazoa > Chordata > Aves > Caprimulgiformes > Steatornithidae > Steatornis > Steatornis caripensis. The sequence goes on along the minus strand of VZSC01010948.1, from coordinate 49,505 downwards.
AAACACAGTAGCAAACTTATTCCATGGGTTCTGGTATCCAGCCTTTACCAATGTGCCATGCAGGTTCCCAGAAAAAATGAGAAGCCTTGTGCAATACTTCAGAGGAAAGAATTCTTCCTAAAGCTCTCCATATACTGCCACATGATCAGAGCCAAATTATTGTAGATTTTTACACGAATACTGGAACTGATGAATTTTTTCAATGTCTTTGTGCCAGAATATTTTTTGCGAATGTATCCAAGAAACATTCCAAAGCAGATTACAGCAATCTTAAAGAAGGTCAGCTTTGGATATGAGACTCTTGGCAATGGGCCTTTAAACTTTAAAAATAGCCACAGCCAAACCTACAGGTCTTAAATTATCATTTTGTTGATGCACTTGAACGTTGAAGGTGTGGTAAGACTCCACGTTAAGATTTAGAAAGAGAGGGCCCATCCTTTGAAAAGATTATCAAGAGTAGATATCTCATAGCTTGAGTAACTTTGTGTGAAAAGTGAACGGCATTGACTCACGTACTTGTCACATTACAGCTGTCTGTCTCAGTGTCACGCTTAAAGATAAAGGTAAATTTAAAATAGGAAAAAATACACGCTTAGGAAAGTGAAGAGAAAAAAATTAAAGGATACAGTCTTTCTGAAAGGTAACAGAAAGGAAGATTCCTCACGTGTGTGAATCTAAACTACTACAGATCTTAATGGGGAACATGAAACAAAAGTATTTTATTGACTGCTAAATGGAAAGCAAATGTACCATCTCAAGGAATTATTTTTACCATCTGGTATCAGCTGTAATATATCCCTCCCCCTCCCGTCTCTGCATACAGTAAGCTGTATCTAGCTCTTTAATTTTTAATCTTGTTTAATGCCAGAAGGAAGTAAATCCCAAAATGGCCTATTTCCACCGATGCCATTAATTCCCCATATGTTCGATTTTCGTTTCAGGTACGCAGCAACAATTGTACATCTCTGTTTTCTGGGTTATTTTACACGGACGCTGGGATTTATCTACACAGACTCTTTGGAGTGAAAAAGGGAGTTTTCACAATGCTAAACTGTGGCAGAGAGAGTGACAGAAAATGGTAAAGTTTGAGGATGCTAAGATGAAAACAACACATTAGTTGACCAGTAAATGGATTTCCTTTTTTTTAATCTTATGCTCATTTCCAGTAAATTAACTCAGTCACAAGCCAAATACCCTGGCTTGTGATTACTCTGAGACACAGCTTGGGTCTTGTTGTTTTGGGAAACCTTTTTTAAATTCTCATGTCTTCCCTGTTATCTGTGCAGATGTACTTCCTCTTCACATATTACAGCACTGTGCTATTCCCAATCCTGATCTCTCAGAAAAAGACACTTATTCATTTCTGTGAAGAAAGTCCACTCCTTACCTGTGTTGCAATCAACTTGTGCATTTTGTCTTTCACGTCCATATTATAAGTTCATAACCAACACTCCAAAAATAAACGGGTGGTTTAGACTAGCATTTTTCAATTGATCAAAACCTGTGATACTCTGCCCCAATACTCCGCCATTTCCTCTGTTGTATGTACTCAGAGGTGTATCCTGTGGAAGCAAAGACTTCCATGCCATCTTAAGCTCTAACAGAAATTAAGGTAAGGAAATCCTGAGATAGCTGAAGTCCCAGGGACACTGCTGGACTCCTTTTGTGATCATGAACATGTGCCTTTTTTCCCAGCACGCTACAGAACATGCTAAAGTGCATCTAGTTTGAGACATACCAATGGATGTATCATGTAAATTAGAAAACAGGTACTGTGGACCGCTGCAGAGCTCACACATGAAGATACAGAATCACGCTTTCTTATGGGAATTTTTCAGGTAACTCAGAGAAGGAACAGGACTTCTGAAGTGTGGACCCAAGGAAGAGTTAACTAAATGTATCTGCAGTATTACTAGTAACAGAGGATAAAAAAGAGCAATCCAGCCACGCAGAAATGTCACAGACCAGATGGACACCTAGTGTCATTCTGGTCAGGAGAGAAAAAGTTGCCTTGAAGGAACCAGGGGCAAGCAGGCAGATGTTTGGGCAGGCAGCAAGCTCTTGGTGAGTAGACTTGATCTCTGAGAGGCTGCCTCATCTGCATGGTTTTGGTTGGGTTTTTTTTTCATTTACACTTGTATTTATAAACATTTTAAAATGTATCATTTACTCTAAATGCATTAAGTACGTTGATTTCCAATTTATCTTCACCTGGATTAAGAGTGATTTCAAGAGACGTGAGTAACAAATAATTTCTTAAGCCGGGAACAGTAGACCACAGCTGTACATACCTGTTAGAAAAGCACTGGTCTGACAAGCACAAACGAATTCGGACACAGACCCAGTCCTCAGATAAGGGGAGAGATGGCATGGCACTGCTTTTTTATTTTGGATTAGATGTTGTAGCTTGCATGACTCAATTTTACCCGTCTGTAGTATTAGCAAAATGTAGGTTGCCTTCAAAAAACTGTACTTGGCTTACAACCGCATTCGCCATCTTCTCTGTCCAGTGCCACAGAAGGCTGCCAGGTGCTCTCTGACCGAAGGTTGAGACATAGCTACAGTGTCTGCCACAGGAGGTGGGACTCTACTGCATGTTCAGGAAGGATGTACTCTGGCTAGTAGCAGTCTAGCTATGACAGGCTGACAGTCACTGTAGGATGCAAAATGCACTTGAGAAACATGGTAAATTAAACTCATGTTGCGCTCTCTCCTGCCGTTAAGCGTCTGGCTCTGTGCTGCTTTCTGTGCAGTCACTGCTAGCTTGATACCAACATCTGAGCCAGATTGTATAAATCAAGTTCAAGTATTGGTGCATAACAGAGTAATGTAGAAGTATCCAGGAACTCTCATTACATTGAACAGATAAGCGATTTTATATTTTTAGTGGAAAGAAAAAAACCCCCAAACCTGCAGTCTAAAAAATATTTATATAGGACATTGCAATTATTGTTCAGAATTAATGAGTTTTATCCCCTTCTTTTGGCTTAAAGAACACAAAATCCCAATGAAAGGAAACAGATGTAGTTGTTTTAAGCATTTCCAAAGGAAACTGCAGTAAAGTCTGAAACACCACTGTATAAAAGCTTTGTGTGTCATGGAGATGTTCTGATATTGTTTTCATTTGCCAGCTGTGTGTAAAGAGGGAGTTATGTCTGTGGCCAATAGGTCTTCCCACATCAGAGCAGTAACAAAAACAAAGCAACGGAAATATTAGGAAAATGCTAACTTTACCTTCAAATACACTTGATTTTCCTAAACAAGAAACATGGATTAGGAATCAGTTCAAAGGAACATAGCCGGATTTTATAACGCTCTACTGAAAGAGACAATAATAGGAAGAAAGAGCATTAATAAAATGAACCAGTCTAAAGGGAGTGTGGCCAATACATAAGATACCAGAACGTTGCCTCTTGGCTCTCCTCCTTAGCTAGTGCTTGTCAATCTCTATTCTCCAAGACAAATACCAGCACTTTCTAGTTGGTCTGAAGAGACGTGGCATAATAAACTGGCAAGGAATTTCTGGGACTGCAAATTGGGGGATTCAAGTCCAGCTCCTGCCTCTGCCTTTACCATTGGTGTGAAGTGTTACTGTCCACGTTATGGTGACACCTAGAAAGCCCAGCCCCAATGCAGCAGACGTTTCTATGGCAGACCCATAAAACTGTAGTCTTTGCCTGGGAAACACCTGCAGTCTGGTGATACAGCTTTGGTTTTCCTATCAGCCAAATGGGGAACTTCTGTTTGACCGGGGTGTCTCTATGACTTGACTGTGGGTTTCCGACTGATGTTCTTTTTCACCTACTGCCCACTGCACTGGGAAAACGACTTCTTGAACAGTGCAATCTGCAGATGGTAGGTCCCAGCTTTGCGTTCAACACCACACGTTGCAGTGATATGATCTGACCTTACTACATATGGAGTCCAAGCTATTGAACACGTTTGAAAAGAAACAAAACAGAACATCGAAGGGATCAAAATTCTTAAAACTATTTTGAATCACATAATTGCACGACAGAATGACACTTTGAATTTCTGACATTTTCAAACGGGAATGCAGTGGAAGTGACAAAATGCCCTCTGCAAGCTAAAAGAAATAATGCACAACTAATATAAAATAATGGCTAAGATCTGGAGTGGAAAAGATGATAGCTCCCAGTGAAAACCCTGTCTTCGGTTTGTATTTTCTTAATGTATTTCTCTGAGACTGTCTTTCCCCAGTCAGTTGAGAAGGTGACACTGAAAGCCATTTCAGTAACTTAATTTCTCTCTTTGTTTATTCTAGTTACCTTTTGCATTTCAAAGGATTATCCTTAAATTTCCAAGAACTATGGTTTTGCCCTGACAGCTTGCAATTAAACCACGAGACTTTAAAAAAACCTCTCAACCCTAAAAAGACCGTAATAAAAAACCCTTTAAAAAAAGCTTTTAAAAACCTCATACTCAATGAAGGAGTATATGGGAATAAACTTCTAGTGACCCAACAGAAAGAAAATATCAGAGAACAATAACCCTTTCAGGAGACAGATATTTCAATAAGTACATATCCTGTTCAACAAATACCATCTACAGTGTTAATAAAACACAGGAAGGCTGTCAATGCTGGCAAAAAGCTCTAGAAGAAAACAGGACTTTTTTTCTATACCAAGGGAGGATACAGTCCCCAGGTAAAGAGAGGGGTGGGTTGTCCTGTGGCTGCATTACATTCCACATGGCCGCTAGTACCTAATGCCACTGCGGAGGGGAGGGAGAAGGAAGCACTCTTAAATTCCTCACTCTCAGCTCGGGAGATCAACTCTTTTGCTGGAAAGTGACAGAAAACAGCCAAACATCACTGTCTTTGAGCGGTCTGTATACGAGCACTATCCACCAAAGACGATCAGTCATGAAGGTGCGGACACCTTTGCATTTTCATCCTGGTTTCATCAAGCTGCAGCTGTCTGTGAGACCGAAGATGCTGAAAGAAGGAAAACAGACTGGGAGCCATGGAAATGCAAAGTACACTCATCTGTGGGATACAGTGGCCTAGAGCACGGGAGCAAGCCCAAATGATTATTGGACAACTATAAGGTAAATTTTGTAAATGTGAGGATGCTTCTCATATGTAATAAGAAATCTTTAGCACAGATATCTGATTCCATAAATTCAGGTGAGATCAGCCTGATTAAAACAGGAATGAACGTAAAGGTTACGTTCACACTGCAGCGCTACATGTCAGGCAGGTTCCTGTTGAGCTCATGGCTCCAAAACTGATTTGCTCTCTGATATGCTGGTGATACCCTGTGTATGTTCTGTATTTGAACAGGGTACTAGGATGTACGTGAACTTTATGCTTTAGGAATTAATGCTCAAAATGACTTATTGCACGTACTTGACTGCTGTCGAATCAGATTATGCATTTGTATACAGAACAAAGTATCCCCTCCCCTGAATTGTACCAAAAATTTAGTTCATTTTATGAATTAATACCTTGTTATGTATTTGCATTGAGAGTATGGCGAATAAAATTAGCACTTTCATCTGGAACTTATTGATATTGACAGAAAGAATAGTGAGTTTAAGCTAAGCATCTGTGTTCTGCACAGAGTCAAGAAGCCATGAGTCAGTTTACCAACAAGACTCCCCTCTCTGCAGGATCCTACAGGGGCCATGAGAGCAGTTACCAACAACCAATGGATATGCAGTAGCTTGTGCTGTATCTGCACAATGTTTCCCATCCTGCATGTATTCTGTTGTGCTGGCAGAACTTAGCCAGCATCAGGGCCTCTGGTCCCACCTCAAAGGACGTACAGCTGAGAACAAGACACAGTTGACTGCAGCTGCAGGAAGCAGAGGCTTGGAGGAGTGGGCCTGTGCAGAATGGCTCTGCGCAGCTCTGTTTGGACAATCTGTGTGTGTGTTTTTGGAGGGCGTGTGCATGCCAGAATACAGCCAGAGAACAAAGGTACAGAGTCATCCCGCATTCAAGGTCAAACTTTTTCTATATCCTAAAATAAACAGGGGTCATCCTGTATTCATGATCTTATTCTGCAACAAATACAGTATTTATTCAGCAATTTCCCTTTTCCAGCCTTTGTGGCTGTCATTTCCAATTCTAGAGAGAACTGCAGTGCATCTTGTATTTATTATCTACAACTCAGTATGTGGCATCTTAACATCATCTGTTCCTTCTCTTTTACCTGTACTTTGCAATTCTGCATTTTAGATCTATACCTGCGTGTTTTCAACAGCATTACCACAAAGTGGCCTTCTAAAAAGACATTAGAAGGTTCCCCTCTACAGTCAGCTCCACGTTTCCCATCTTGTCCCTCTGTATCTTGAGCATGCCAGGCAGCCATCCTGGCCCAGTTCGTGTGATACTATTATGGTGATTTGCAACTCAATTAGGACCCCGTCTTCCCAGGGTAACAGCAGCAGAGAAATTGCTGCTTTTCTGTGGTGTTATTAGCAGAGGCTCAGCAGAGTTGAGAACCTGCACCTTCAGGAAGGCATTTCATTTTCAAGTTAGTAACTTATTGTACACACATTTTCTGCTTCCCCTCTCCACTGAACAAATTGTTTGAAAGGAATTCCAGAGGAAGAAACTGTTTGTTTGGTTAAGACAGCAGAGCTGAGTTCTTTTCCTGCTGTGGACTTCATAGTAGAAATTTGGCCGGCCTCGTGAACATCTCCATTCCCTCTCCGTAAAATTTTGAAAGTGAGAGGGCTATTCTGAGAATAAATCACTGAACAACTGTTCCTAGGTATTATGGGATTGGGACCACATAAATCCACAGAAAGGTAAAAATCTAGAGGCTCAAGAAAAGTGAGTAAAGTGTAAGAAGGGCCAGTGTCCATGTTGTCTCACCAATGTACCTCATCAGCACAGACCGGGAGAAAACATTCAGAAATGAGAGGACAGTTCCTTCCTGGGCTCATTAAATTCTTGGCCCCTGTTTAGTAGGAGTGCCCAGGGAGGTCATGTCCTTTTTTTGATGGAAAATGTTCCTTAGGATGGATAACTTTGAGAAAAGCTATTAACTTCACACAGGTCACAAACAGTCCTGCAAGCTGAAAAAGCTTGATCTTTAGCACTTTGGTCTAAAGCCACCTAGAGACTGTTGCCTTTGTTGAAATGTTGCATCAGCCTTATTTATCTGAGAGAAATTTGTGAGTAAACTCCGAGATTAACAAAAGACAGAGAGATGTTCCAGAAAAGACCTTGGAGGGATGACCAAGAATCTACACAGAAATAAGGCATTAGAAACCTGCCCTTCAAAATACCGACAGATGCGTGAACTGGGGTGGGGTTATAGCTGAATGGTTTTATTTGGCTAGGCACGGAAGTACCATCTGTATATTGAAACTACATGAGACATAGAACGAACGAGAGAGGCAGAACTGTGTTCTACTTGTTCACATAAGCTGCAAAGAACAGACCCAGGTAAATCAAGGAGAATGGGCTTTTTCTAGCACTATGATAACAGCACTCTGTTAAGCTTTTTAATCAGCTTAACAAGCCTTCAAGATTTATCTTTTTTACATTCAAATTTAACCTCCTATCAAGGTTAATTAGACAAAAAAAAAAAAAAGGCGGCTCAGGTCATTTCCACCACTGAATTCCAAGTTGTTATTTACAACAAATAATTCTGACCTTGTCCTTTCAGGTGCATGTTACAGGCCAGGGAAGAGTATATATGGCAGACTGCCATTTCCCTTTACACTTACCAGGTAGACTTCCTTTTCAAAGAAGGCTGCTGATGGCATTTTTTAATAGATAGAAAACAATTTTTTTTGCCTGTGGCCTCTGCGAGAATTTAAGATCTTAGCAGTATAGATCTGTGGAAAATGTCTTTCTTGTTGCTTGCATTTTATCCTTCACTGATCAGCATTTGCCTGTCAAATACAGCATCATAAGGGCAGTCAGCTGGCACTCAAAGCAGTGCTGACTGAAGAGTCTGGCAAAGCTGCAGCAGTACACGAGAGTGAGCCAGCACCCAAGCAGAGATGTGGGCTTTTGGTGTTGGCAGACTAGAAGTGACAATGGCCAAGAAGAGAGAAGCGTTGTGAGGCAGGAGAGAAGCACACTTGCTGTTAAGTGCCATTCCTCAAATAAAAGATAGGTTTAAAGCACTATTTTGTCTTCATTTTTGTTATTTTATTATTCTTCTCAAAGATAGCAAAGCTGTTCATGTTGTCACAAACTTAAAAGCAAATATCTATACCTCCCAAAAGTCTCAGATCTTTAAGATATTAGGACTTGGTAGAGACCTGTAAGGAAACCTGTCCAGTGTGCAATATATGCACTTGCCTCTAGCACCTCACAAAAGGGCATGACAGCTGCACACATACACACAGTGCATACAGCTAGGCACACCCAAGGAATACAAGAGCATGGGGTCTGCTTCTAATGTGTATAGGAGGGAGATTTGTGTAAGAAACCTGGATGAGTTGCAATCCCAATACGAAACTTTCACATGACTTAATTCTACTTAGAGTGACTGAATGTCAAAGTTGTGCAAGAGGCAAGCAAAAGACTTGCAGATCACTTAAACTAAGTCCTCACAGTATAGATGCCCTGAAGCCTTGCACAAGAAGATTTAAGAAGTATACAAACCCCGTTTTGGCGTAAAAGCCATTTCGCATCTGGAGAGACGAGAATACGTACAGTCCTTTGATTCAATCTGTTCACAGCTACAAGGGATAAACTGTATATGAGGGCTGCCTTTGAAGATTGAAAAGCTGCTAAGAGTGAACTCTTTTCAGTATCTGTGCTAAGTGAGAGACAACTCAATCAGGTATTTCGGCTAGAACTTGGCTTCAAGCACGTATGCTGATTCCACCAAGTACTGAAACACAACAATACACAGAATCACAGATGGTAGGGGACGGAAGGGACCTCTGGAGATCATCTCATCCAACCCCCCTGCAAAAGCAGGTTAGCCTAGAGCAGGTTGCACAGGAATGCGTCCAGGAGGGTTTTGAATATCTCCAGAGAAGGAGACTCCACAACCTCCCTGGGCAGCCTGTGCCAGTGCTCTGTCACCCTCACAGTAAAGAAGTTCCTCCTC